>CM030176.1:7536694-7571694 GCA_017639675.1 Aplochiton taeniatus
GATATTAGTGAACAGATATGTTTTCGTAGGGCAATCCAACCTCAGAAAACAAGGCACAAAGGTCAAGGGTTATTCGGGTGTTCACAAGAGGTCAATACAAGGAAACGAGCTAAACATAGGTCCTCTCCTTGTCACCACAGAAAACAGTTGAAGTGGACTCTCTTATTGTCTGAGATTCAGGTGCAGCGGTAAATGACATCTGCCAGGAAAAAATGTGGTTTTGATTTTCTCTTCACATGTAACACATCTACTGTTAACACATCCTATATTTGAAAGAAAGCAGTTGAGGAAAACTTACACAACGATGGCAAAGCGTCCGCCGATGAAAGGTAGTTTCTGGTCAATGGCGAGATTCCGAGCTCGACGCTGCAGCGCTGACAGTACTACCATTATGACCACCTGAAACACAGAACATCCTCCTTAGCTAGTGACAGTAACAGTACTGTATAATCACCTGAAACACAGACCATCCTCCTTAGCTAGTGACAGTAACAGTACTGTATAATCACCTGAAACATAGACCACCCTCCATAGCTAGTGACAGTAATAGTACTGTATAATCACCTGAAACACAGAGCTAGTGTCAGCTAGTGTCCTTAGCTAGTGTCAGTGACAGTACTGTATAACCACCTGAAACACAGACCACCCTCCATAGCTAGTGACAGTAACAGTACTGTATAATCACCCGAAACACAGACCACCCTCCTTAGCTAGTGTCAGTAACAGTACTGTATAATCACCTGAAACACAGACCACCCTCAATGGCTAGGTATGTCTGATCCAGTTTAATGGTAGGGGTCTGTCTGATCAAGACTAATGGTAGAGGTCTGTCTGATCCAGTTTAATGGTAGGAGTCTGTCTGATCTAGACTACTGATAGAGGTCTGTCTAATCCAGTTTAATGGTAGGGGTCTGTCTGATCTAGACTAATGGTAGAGGTCTGTCTGATCCAGTTTAATGGTAGGAGTCTGTCTGATCTAGACTACTGATAGAGGTCTGTCTAATCCAGTTTAATGGTAGGGGTCTGTCTGATCTAGACTACTGATAGAGGTTTGTCTAATCCAGTTTAATGGTAGGGGTCTGTCTGATCAAGAATAATGGTAGAGGTCTGTCTGATCCAGACTAATGGTAGGGGTCTGTCTGATCTAGAATAATGGTAGAAGTCTGTCTGATCCAGTTTAATGGTAGGGGTCTGTCTGATCTAGAATAATGGTAGAGGTCCAGACGGAGGGTCTGTCTCCTCCTCACACAACACCGCAGCAATGTGTCGTTGGTATTTTTGCAGTGTAAAATTCAAAACAATGAGTGCTTGGAGTGACACATGGAATCAAATGGAAACAGTTACGAAACCTGAGAGATGAGAGCATGATCTATTAATACATTTCAACTGAACACTGCATGTCCATATGTTAGAGATTTGCTTTCGATGTACAGTACCAGTTCTACTTACAGCGGGAATGAGAGAGAGATGCAGGAAGAGGTCCATAGAAATCCCGTTGGAACAAACATCTTCCGAGAATTCTCTGTTCAACAAACACGGTGTTAAGTCTAATTAATACATAAATAATGCCTGAGGAGATTAATTTACCCATCTTAAAAGTAAAGACGAGCAGATACTTCTATAAGGCATGCATTATAATTATGTAGTTCTATGGGTAAGTAGATAAATCGTATGGCGTCGTCATAGCAGCAGCGGGGGATGAGAATCCAACTTAATGTATGTAATGTCTCGTACTACATCTATAAGGACAGAGTCACTGTCATTCAAATTAGGAATTGAAAAAAAGGGGTTATGTTGCCATTCACTATCATAAACGAGTCTGTGGAATAACAAAACCGGGCATTGTTTCATCAAAGCATGAAGGTTCTTTATTGTCCTTTCTTTGGTCAAATCAATAATAGATTACTTAACCATTAACCATTTTTAATGCACTTGAACGTTTATGCCCAAAAACATGTTACTCTATTTTCATTACTTCGGTTTCTGATAATTGTAACTATTGATATTTCCACTTCTCATGGTTGTCTAGGGCAGCCAAAGAAATTGTTGAAAACAATACTGCAGAAACTCCACACACACTGATGTTCACTCTCAACAGAGAGGCAATGCAACAGACAAACCATGTTCAAAAGGGGGTCCTTGCTTTTAAAGTTAGAACTGTTACACACAATTACTGTCTAAAACCTTTAACGGATCTGTGGCAGACAGTAAACTCCAGTAAGGAGTGCAGGAAGTCAAACAGTTACAGACAAACTACCGGCAGTTAGATACCTGGGAGCAGTGATCAGATTAAAACAGTTGCACAGTGTGACAGGCTGAGTACATGCAAACGTTAAATGTCTCATGCTGTGTTGCTACCCACATTGCTCTCCATTAATACAACTTTAAAAATAATAGGTTTTTCGTGTTACTCACTCCTCAGTTGGCCCTTCTGTCATTTTATCGGGTTAAGACACGAGCCCGGAGATGTTCTGAACCCAAGCAGAGCAGGAGATTTCTGCTTGTGAAACAGCAGCAGGAAAGGCCCTACTTCCTGGTTTGTACCATGTGATGTGACCATCTAACCTTCGACCTATAGATTCCCTTGAAAGTGACCTACTGAGTCTTATACAAAAACACACATACACACTCGCACATGTTGCACACATGCAAACACACACACAACCACACACACACACACACACACACACACACACACACACACACACACACACACACACAGACACACACACATACTTTTTATGTGAGATTCAGGCAACCTGACGTTACCTTGCTATTGACTGCTCAGTTAGTGAGCAGGGGGAGTGTAAACATTGGCCTTAGAGAGCAATATTACCCTTGAGATCATTAACCCCCTGGCCCCACTCCAACCAGGAGTTGTAGACTGGCAGACCCAAGATCGTGTACTAAGCGCTGTGCCAGTGCACTAGCCCTGGAAAGTTGTTGAAAAGACAACATTTGAAATGTCCATGCACATAACTCCTGGGTGTTCTTTGCTATTTCATCCTTTGCACATCACAAACAAAGTATCACGCTGATGGAGGAAGCAAAAGCATTTATGTTGGACCAATATGGATTTGACCTCATCAGTCATGTCTGCAGTGTTGAAATAGCAACACAGAGCACCGACAAATGTCCTATTTTGAACTTTTTAAATCTGTGCACATGTTCAGAATTTTTCTGTCGATGCTATTTAGAACTTTTTTAATCTGTTATGATTTGATATCTTTTCTGTAAACCCTGTTTTTTACTTGTGTCACATCTCTGAGAGGGTTTTGACATACAGAGGGTGCTATTGCCCCTTATTTACTTGAGCATGTTTGTGTAATTTATTAGGATGTATAGTTTACACCTGGGCCATGTTCCTTCACTGCCATTAATGAGTGTCCTTGTTTTCACCTGTGTCTGTTGCTAGGCTATTTGAGGTCCTGTTTTTCACCTTTGCTTTTTCTGGTAGTCACTGTTGTTTGGTTGTCTGTACTATGTAGATATCCTTGTTTCTAGGAAAGCCTTTCTGTCTCATTTTAGGAGTTTGTCTGCCTCTCGAGTTTATGTTAGTTCGTTTCTAGTTTAGGTTTTGGTGACTTTTTAGTCCTTAGCGGGTTTAGTTCATCCTTTGCAAGTGGGTCTAATTCTTGCCTGAGGAAACTTGTGAACCAAATCTTTCCAGCTGCCCTCTAATCCATTTACAAGAACTGGGTTGGATCATCACAACCAACCTGTCTCGGTGTACGGTGCACAGTGTATTCATTCATGTGGGCGTGTCCTGATTTTCTTCCTGTTTCAAGGGAAATGTATCGTTATCATGATGACGGTCAGATAACCGAACACATCAACACGAAGTCAGCTTTAGCTGTTTCCGTGTTTGAATACTGAACATATTTGTCAATGCACTAACATGAATGATGAGTGGGATGAGCTGGGGCCATATACTGAAAAGTACCGACAACTACTGAAAGGTAATCAGATAAGCATGTAACTTCACTTCGTTATTGATTTGTTGATATTATGTCCCAACAACAGATCTCATAGTGAAACAGGGAAATGCTGATTTTAGTGGACTGGGCAAGCATCTGCATCTATGCAAATACTTCATGAACATCAGTGGACTGCCCAGGTGTGGCTCAACCAAGACTGGCTGCCCTGGCTCCCTCACCCCCCTTCTCATTCCCACTC
The DNA here is from genome assembly GCA_017639675.1 of Aplochiton taeniatus. Classification (NCBI taxonomy): domain Eukaryota; kingdom Metazoa; phylum Chordata; class Actinopteri; order Galaxiiformes; family Galaxiidae; genus Aplochiton; species Aplochiton taeniatus. Next base: position 7,540,871 of record CM030176.1, read on the forward strand.
TTGAAAATCAGGTTTACTTGCTTCTTTTGAAATACCACAAGTACCAATTTTCAATCGGATCAGCCAAGTTGTAGAATTGTTGGTAGGGCACATTCCCGATTCAACATTGCAGGCTTGCATGAACTTGAATGTTGACTCTTGTTGACTAAGGTGTGCTTGCTTGGAATGTCACTTTTTTTTTTCCTGGCAGGCTAGGGTCAAACTTCAGTTATGCCACTTGAGGGGACACAGAGTAGGCGTAATAGAATGGGCAGGGTTACCAGATCTCAAATGAGTACAGTCCCAGAGGGCGGGTAGACAGGATTACAGACGCAACGTCTTAGAGGGAAACATCAAAAGAGCCAGCCATGAAGTCAACCTCGCTACAACTTTTAGACAATTCCAAAAAGAAAGCTGTCCTTCGATGTTAGTGATATTTAACAAAACAAAACAAAGAAAGCTCCCTGGTGGCTTCCCTTCAAAGACAGCTCATTGTTCCGGGTGTCTCAGTCTCAGTTGGAGCCCTGTTGGATGTGCTCCAACCGATTGTTACCTTATTGCAATTTATCAGGCTCAGTTTGTCGAGGCAACAGTTGGTCAGGGGAGTTGAAGATGAAGAAACAGCTCTTCATCCTTCTGATGGTGCTCTGCGGGCTGTGTTTCACGGAATATGCCATGTTTTACCTGAAGCAGACCAGCATTCTCATTGTGGCGGTTCGGCTGTATAACAAGACGGCAGGTGGCACAAAAGCTAACCACCTGGTCCACAAACTGGTGCTTGACCTTTGGGACAAGAAATCTAAGACAGAGTTTAATAATCAATCAAAGGAACCTGGTAAGTAGGGCAGCTTTACTTGGTACCTACATTTGAAAACAAATATATAGTAAGTTATTTGATTATATTGTATGTGTGTGTGCATTAATGAATGAATGTAGGTCCGTCTATTTATCTTACACTGTAAATACATATATATATATATATATATATATATATATATTTATGACATAACACATTTATGAATATTGAATATCTATAATTGTTTTTCAGTAACATTTAGTGTTGTATTTCCATTTATGAAATGCCTAGTTCCAATATATATATATTTAACAAAAATGTTCTAAAGTGTGAATAAAAGACAAGACTTACAATAAGGTCTTGGTTGTGCTGTTAGAGTAGAACAGGGTAGTCAGACTCTGGTTTGTTTTACAAATAGTGCAGTCAATGATAATGACGTTCGATTTTATGACAGAATGAAGAAAGCCATTCGTATTCCTCACAGGCACTTTGTACTCAACATTTCCTTGAACATTACATCCAAAGAGACATGATACTGACGTACTGAATTTATCACCATGGAAAGGTGTGTCTCAAAATGCCTAGGGTGAAGGCGCACAACAAACACAAGGTCTGACAGTGAAATGTGAGTTAGCTTGAGTACTCCAGCATAATGAAATGCCAATGGGATATTTGAAGCTAAAAAGGAACCAACATCTCGTTTACCACCTGGATTTACTGTTTTATATTAAAAACAGTCAACAGGATTCAAAATGGACACGTAATGGCTATTAGTCCTTCAGTAGAACCAAACTCAAAGGCTAACAATACATGTTATTTAACATTAGGCCCAGGGGGGGTTGACAGTTAGTTTTACGTTACTATTGCGTTTTAAGTTTCCTGTTTATGGCAGACTTTGGACTCGGCGTCGATGTGTCGTAAAAATGCATGCTACAATCATGTACTGTAAACCTCCCAAGGAGGAACTGGAAAAGCACGTCTCCATTTGTAACCAAAACTGGTTGCCCCACATCTTTCAGCTCGAGTAGTTGCTTTAGAACTACAGACTAAACAAGTAAAAAAAAAAACATTTTCTTCATGTGAGAGTTACCTGTTGAATCCTTCAAACCGATTCTTTTTGGGTTGTCATGGTGCTACTGTGTTAATAATCCATTCACTTCCAGTCAATGAAAAAAACACAAAAGGAACTTCAATCAGCAATGTGGAAGTTCAATTCACGGAAGTTCGCCTGACCAAATAAAAGAAGTGAAACTGTGTGCATATAATGAATGTCTTTTTTGTTTTGTTTGTTTTGTTAATATAGTCACACTAGGAGTGAACGAGTTGATGCAGTCCACCACACTCTTCCCTATACCGTCCTGCCCTGAAAAACCTCCTGCATTAGGTATTTATTACTATGATTATCATTATCAAACCTTTATTTAACCAGGACAGGTATGGACCGGAACACGCACGCACGCGCACACACACACACACACACACAGAGGACTACTTACTAAATATATGTCTGTCTGTCTCTATAAACAGTATATCAATATTTGTGATCATGGGCCGCAATGAAGAGCTCTAAAATGCAGCCCAGTGAAAAGATCACTTGCTTCCCACACATAACCCCACATGCATAAATGTTTATGGACATTGGCCTTGTTTCCTAGCATACCTGTTCTCCACAACACACTTGCTTGTCCCGTCTTGTGTGCTACCCTCACTCCACCTTCCAGCTCTCGCTGGCTCTCGACTCACACATGCACACACACATTCCCGCCTATCAGGAAGCCCTTAAATGCACCGACGTGCTAACTGGTGCTGCTCACACAAATCTGACACAGGGTGTCGACAGTCAGACACCATCATTGGCCGTCGTCAATGGTGTCAGTTATATCCTGCATTAGACTGGTCACTAAATGGGGAATATAACACTGATATGTAAATCAATTAATTAACCCTTAACATATTAACCCCCTTGACTTATATTTCCCTGCATTCCCTTTGCTCTTATCCTCCCTCCCTCCCTTTTCCCCCCTTCACTCTTCTCTCCTTGCTATTTCTCTTGTCTTTTTCCCTTCAGTTTCTCTCCTCTTCCCACTTCCCCTTTTTAAACACCATTTGTTCTCCACCAGTTGGGCCCCTGAGAATAGAGTTCTCCAGCACTCCCAACCTGGAAGTAATCAGGAATAAGAACCCCCACCTCCAAGCTGGCGGACGATTCCGGCCTGCAGGCTGCGTGGCGCTCCAGAAGGTGGCCATCGTCATCCCGTTCCGGAGGCGTCAGGAACACCTGAAACACTGGCTGTTTTTCCTGCACCCCATTCTCCAGCGGCAGCAGCTTGACTACGGGATCTACATCATCAATCAGGTGGGTTATCACTCACACACACACACACACACACACACACACACACACACACACACACACACACACACACACACAACCCTCTTGAAAATAAGTAAAGCGTTGAGTGAGCACTGTCATCTTTAGGACGTGGTGGATGGTTTTGGAGGTTGTTTAAAGGCATGTGAGGTGTCATTTAGGCCTAATAAATCATTCTACAAGTGTGTGCATTTCAAACATGTTTTACAGAGTCTGACCCCATATGTAAAACATACACCGCTTGACACATAACTGTCCACCCTGTTGACCTCTCATTACTTTCTCCCTTTCTGCCCGAGGAGATAAATAAAACTGCCAGAGGAATGGCTGCAGTTGTTGATGGCGAAACTCTCCTCCGTTTCTATCGCGCTCTGTTTTAGGCTGGCGAGGTGACGTTCAACCGAGCCAAGCTGATGAACATCGGCTATGCCGAGGCATTGAAGGACTACGACTATGACTGCGTCGTCTTCAGCGACATCGATCTCGTCCCAATGGACGACCGGAACATCTACAAGTGCTCCAATCAGCCGCGACACCTGTCGGTGTCTATCGACAAGTTTGGCTTCAGGTGTGTTCAGGGCGGCCGCGAGACGTGGGACACTTCTACCCTAATAAGTAATCATCAAGATGCTTGAATTTAGATATATTCATTGAATAGGGTCTATACTCTATACTGCTGCTTGTGTGTTTGCCTAGGTTGCCCTACCCCTCCATATTTGGAGGAGTCACTGCACTGACCAAAGAACAGTTTCTTAAAATCAATGGTTACCCGAACAACTACTGGGGCTGGGGCGGTGAGGACGACGACGCCTCAGCACGGTAAATCAGCACAGCCTCGCAGCAATGCCGTAAATGATTAGGGGGTCCGCCCTTTGCTCCCTCAGTCTAATATTCCCTCAACTGGAAAAAGCTCCAATTCCCACAAAGCAATAAAAAAAAAGATCACATTAGGAGAAGGCCCCATGTTCCCACAACAGAAAAAGAATTGTCCATAATTTGATTGTACATTTTATGATAATGACCTACATGAACTTTTATTACATTATATGTGCCTAAAATATGCAAAAATATTCTTACACCAGCAAAGTTGTGTAGTACTTTTTCAGTGAACAAGATTTAAATCGGGAGGTTAAAAGTAGCTCATCAGCATAAGATTTGAATCGAACTGCCTACAACAGTCCATTGGCAACAAAATATACATTAACAAACCGATTTAACAACTAAAAAAGAAAAACCGGAACAACAGGAACATAAGATAAAGAATGACTATAGTTGGGGTGTCCTTTAATGTCTTAGGTGCTTAAAGGGATAGTTCAACATTTTAGGAAATAAGATATGCCCCAACTTACTCCTAGTCAGATGAGATGATTGATATCAATTTCATGTCCGTACGTCCAGTATTGAGTTAGTTACGTGGTCGTCGTAAAAGTAGCCTAGCGATATAGTAAGCTCAAGGTAACCGTTAGCATGACTGCCTAAAGTGACTAAATACTCCTTAAAAAAAATCCAAAGCTGTGTTATTTACATGTTATGTCTTCTGTATTTTGCATTTGCATTTTGCACATTTTTACATTACAGTAATACTGTGTATTATTATTGAGGATCAATAAACTGAACCAGACCACATTATCTCTATAACTGCAGCCCAATATAATTCTATACCCCTGTTGCCATCATTGCACTGCCTTCTTAGTCAGAGTGGGGGTGACCTCATTACTCAAACCGTGACCTTTGAGACCCTGGAACATAGGAACATAGACAAGCTCCCATAGTGGTGTGAGCTAATCTATTAGCTTGGTAAGCTTATAGCAATGCCATAGTGGAGCAAGCTAATATAATAGTTATATCTTAGCCGGTAAGATAATGGTGATACCATAGTATTACCCTGGGAGTGAGCTAAAAGCAATATCTCAGCCAGGCAAGACAAATGTCATGGTAGAAATAAAAAAGATCTTTGTGGCCAGGTCCAGAGAATCAAGGTGCATGCCTCTCATTGGTAAGGCTAACTAGTACAAAAGCCCATGTAGAAAACTGTTTATTAATCTGTCTTTTTTTGAACAAAACCAACAGCATTACCCATGCAGGCATGTCTATCTCACGTCCTGATGGTGTGATCGGCAAATACAGGATGATCGTCCATGACAGAGACAAACACAATGAAGCTAATCCAGGAAGGTGAGGGGCGGGGGGGGTTACACTGGTCTGTACATAATGTGTGAACTGACCATATTAATCTGCTATGCAGACTCAGGTCCAGGGCTCTCAGATTTGTTTTATTATTATTGGAGTCAGATTTGGATCACCAAGTAAAAGTTACTCATAATTTACTGCCCATGTTGTAATACTCCTCATCCTAGGTTTGCACTGATCCCATTTTTTGACCTCATGAGAGGATAACTTCAGGTGCTAGCTGTTAGGCCAGCGCAACCGATTTAGCTTAGGTTATTGGCAAGTTTGACTGGCTTGTTGACTGAATTTGCCTGAAGGGGCACATAAAACACTGTTTAAGATCAGGTTAAAGTAAATCCCAGGTCAAGATACGTTTGTAGGAGATAAACATATTTGTAGTATTATTAGGTTTAAATATGAGAAAGAAAAAACAAATCTACAGGTTGGGGCAAACGCTTTTTTATAGTTTAGTCTAGCTGAGGGGAGACCGCTGTACCTGCAGGCCTCTGACATCTTATTGTCTGTTTCTGGGACACAGGACTGCCGACCTATTACAGAAGACCATTCAGAACATGAACAACGACGGTATTAAATCGCTGGAATACAAAGTGCTGCAGATAGAGAAAGATCTGCTGTTCACCAACATCACAGTGGACGCAGGCTCCCCGCCCTGAAAGCTAAGCTAACAAAAGACCAGCCAACCGCAGAGGATCAAGCCGTTATGGGCTGCTTGGAGGCCTGCTGTTGAGACAGGGCAGTTACTGCAGACGGTTGCTGCTTTTATCAACTTTATGGACCATGTCATGCACTGCTGGAATATATATATATATATATTTCTTTTTTAAATGATTCCTGAGATTTCGCCTCTCTTTGGACAAGAGTGCGTCTAAGGAGGACTGTGAAAAGACTCGATCTAAAAGGGCATTCAGTATGCTGTGTACGATCTATTAGGCTGATATGCTGATGTGCCATATCCCGCTTCATAGCCCTTGTTGTGAAAACTGCAACTTTGCTGCCTTGAAGTACTTTTTGCACAGCTCAGTGCTTTGCTACCTCGCTGGTTTACGAGTCTCCGTTAACATACAAGGGTCCTGTACAGAGCTGAGGGTATGCTACTGCCCCAAGTCACTTTTTATGGTGAAGGTGTTCGCTCGACATTGGGAGCCATGTGACCCTGTGCTCAGATTTTCCTCTAGATCTGAGTGTATATTTCAGGTATGATTATGTAAATGTAAATATTTCTAAGTACTCAGAAAAAACCCCGGATATATTCATGTAAGGTTTCTTAAATTAAGAAGACACTGTGTAGCAATATTACAGTTAAGTTACAATTTGATTTACAAAGAGCTGGGAACTTGCATACACCAGAAGTGAACCCCAATCTGAAATCTCTCTTCAGAAAAGTGGGATTCTGGCTTATTTATTTCCAGAATAATTTTTAAGAGTAACAGAAAAGATGTCTATTCTCAGCACAGGCCTGGGGGTAGAAACTGTTGGGAAAGTCAGCGAGGTAAACTGGGATATGGAAACAGATGTGCTGTTGTTGATACTTCCCCTCACATAGCCAGTCGAAGCTCAGTTAACCAAAGAAGACTACTCTAACCTCATAGCTGGCGCATTCTACTGGTGGAAACTCATAAGGTTACTTTGTCAACATATTACATAAAGCAATACAGATCCAAACTTTGTGGTTGTTTTTAAAAATAAATCGATGATGGTCATCAGAAAATTGATTACAGAAAGGGGATTTATTTTGAGTACATTGTTGAATGAAATTCATAGACATATGTCCCCTGCATGTCCGTGCTATTTGATTTTGAAGCGATGAGGTTGGTGTATTTGACAGTGATGTCACTAGCCCCGCGGCCACTTAGCAGTTCCCGTTCTTCACAATCAAAATGTCAGCCCTAGTCGACCTGGGAACACATCACAAAAAAGGGCTGTTAATCCGTTACTTAAACCATTTCCGATATATCTCCTTTCTAGCACAATAACAAAATTTAGGCTACGTCAAAGAGGATCCCATTCTTTTTTTAAATGCCGATATTTTTAAAGCATATGTGTTGTTGTTTGTTCTGTTAGTGTTTGTCTTATTTTCAGACAATGCAGCAATTGTGCCTGCAGCTACGTTTGAAAAGCTAACGGTTGTGTGCTTACTGTCTCTGGACACAGAGGACGCATTCGTTGGCGTAGGTCTTCCCGTCGCTGCCGCACACTGGAGCAAGGTTCAAAGGGCAAGCCACGATCTCCTCTCCATTGCCACAAAATGGCTGACAAAACGGCAAAATATGTTTTAATTCATTTTGAACAACATTAATATGATATGTTGAAGCGTTCTTTAGGCCTATATATATATATATATATATATTTTTTTTTTTTCCAGCGCAGCCGGAATTGACACAATGTATTTATAATTGTATTCTAAATTGAATACTACCAGTTTTCTGAAGTGCTGAGGGCCATAAATGTCGTCTTTGTAACTGATCAAAAGAATACTGAACTAACCAAGGTACGTCTGTGCTTATTTGCGATACAAAAATGAAGTTAAACGTGTAACATCACCATTCATTTACATGGACTCTTCGATGGGTGTATCAATGTGGTTGGTTTATACTGTACCTTTCTGAAAACTCCAGAATGGTTCTTTGCATCTATGGAAGCAAGCATTGCAAAATAAGTCAACATAAAAACAAAAACGTAATGACCAAAACATGGTTTACAATATTAACAATAATGTAGGGTTTTCATCAACACTAACAATGAACATAACTTCTTATTCTTTTTCTGTAAAGCGTCTTTGATTCTTAGAAAAGCGCTATAAAAATACAATGAATTACTATTATTATTATTATACAGAGCATAATAGTGCAAGAAATCATATTTCCCAAAATGTTGAACCATCAGTTTAAGAAAGCAATTCATTCATGAGTTTAAAAGAATATTTGAGCTTGTTAGGTATGAAGAACTACATTTAAATATAATAAAATTATAATAAAATTATAATAATACAATTATAATAATATGTAAGTTGGATCCAACAAACTGAGCCACCATGTGTTTGACTTATTTAGTTGAAAAGAACAAAGCAAGGCATTCATTCAAGTGTAGACCTTCGAAGTGGTCGTCACTTTGCAAATACTATTCAAATGTTAAACATAGTCAAAGAGGCTAGGAAACTAGAGCTTATGGAGGTTTACACTGTACCTGTCATCCCCACCAGCACCAGCAGCAGCAGGCAAAACACTTTGACAGCCATGTTCAAACAGCGAGGGGTGAAAATGAAAGATTCATACAAGTTATGTCGCTCCAGTATGTCCATAAAGTGTGTGTGTTTGGTGGGAACGGTACAGATGGCAAGCACTGTGTAAACACCCACGTTTTCCACAATCCTGATCTTAAGTAAGCCTGTATTGTGGATTGTGTGCACAGTGAACCACAGTAAGACAGAGGTGTTTACCTACTGTAGTTAGCTCAGAGATACATGTTGTACCTCGTTGGTTCTATAACTATTCTGAGTCATCGCCTGCGTCCCTACAATCGTCACAGAGGGTTCGGAAATACCAGGGCGAGGCACAGAGCCAGTCTGCATTTTTGCCTAAACAAATTTAGATTAGACAACTCTTAACCTTAACATTTTACCCAGCACGTTGCCTTCCCATGTGACTTAGCCTCCCATTTCAAAGTAAAGTCAACTGGTCTATTTGTGTGCAAATGTGTTGACGTGGGCCTGCCCTCCAAGGATCAGAGTTCCATGTGACACTTCAGAGTAGCGTTGTGGGCTGATGAGAGCGGTGCAACACACACACACACACACACACAAAATCAAGCTCAAGCTCACACACATACACACAAGCAGAAGTATAGCCTACAAAATCTAGTAGGGAGAAGTTGGGCGTGACACTGTTTTGAAATATGCTTGGCTTGGAGAACATTCAAAACTGGAATGTGAAGAAACATTTTTTTTTTAAAGTACAATAAGAAAATATTTCAAAAATGTATCCATTTTTTATTTAGTCACGGAAATAAGTATCTATGCAGAACAAGTAACAGACTAAAACAACTTTTTAATACTTAAAATGTAAACAAATAACATTGAGCACAACAAGAAAGATCATCATGGTCTTGTCACATCTATCTCTCTTGATTTCAATTAATATATATATTTTTTTATAGATTTTTCACTAGCACAACAATGCAGTTGCAGTTTCTCATCTGGAGTTGTGTTCAGTTTCTCCCGTGCAAAGGTCATATTTCCTAAAATGAATGCCCTTGAAGTACTCAAGAGGTAATTTAGCCAGGACACTATGGGTATTGTTTTGCCTGAACCATGCCACTGGCTCCACTTGTAAGGCCTGGAAAACAAATTCTATCATCTTAGTATTAGCTGAAATGTGAAGTGTTGAAACCCTAATTTCAATGTGCAATTAAGGTGCACTGGACTTTCCCCAGTAAAAAAAAAATATATATATCGAAAGTTTTAAGTGCTTCAGTTAAATAACCGTCTACTTGAGGGGCGTAGCCAAATGGGGTTTGTCTTTAGTTTGAGAGAGATCCCATCTCCACATGTCTATTTTCCTAGAACAGGGTTCTGGACCACAGAAGAGACAACCCTACACGTGACTCACAATGGACGTGTGACATCTGACGACAGCGCTTATGTCCACAGGTACACCTGTCTGATAATCTGATGAGCCTTCGGCAGTAGGACACGTACTTTCCCCTCTTTCCAAACAGAAATGAAATGGAAAGCAGAACATTGGATGGTAGAGAAGCTGGCTGATTCGTTAGAACAGGACATACTACAAAAGCACCACTTGGATAGAACTAAAAGTACTCCTCATCTTCATGCTGGTGGACCACAGGTAGATATTTGTCAAAGTTTGGCACTGTTTTTACACCACGTCACATTGTTAACCATATCATAGATCAGCGTCCGTCTGGACTTCACAAAGATGTTAAAAGATACAACAACCTATACACAGGTACTGTCTAGATCCCAGGCTGTGTGGAGGCCAGTTCAGAGGCAGGCTCCAGCCCATACTCACTCCAACATTCCCTCCCATTTCTTTCATGACGGTCACGTTAATATATATATTGTTTTTTTTTGTTTTGTTGTTTTTTGTCCTGTTGATTTTGGATGGGCAGCATTTCAATGCCTAAACCAGCCTGCTATTGACAAGTTGCCAAGTATCCCAGTCCTTCAACCCTGGTCTGTAACCCGTGGTTTGGCACACACAAACTCACACGGAATATTGTCCAGGTGTGGCCCAAGGGAAAGCATGCAATATACATTTCCAACACATTTCAGTAGACCAGTGCACAAATGCATATCGACAGGTTTAACTTCCTGAACGTATATATACACATACAGATACCATCAGAGCTCTGCTCCACTCCCACTGCCAATCATAAAACCAGCTCAGGATAAAAAAAAGGAGAAAAGAGAGAAAAACCATCTGTTTTCTTTCCACATAGTTTTACTGATCTAAAAAAAAGAGTTAAAGTTCTGTCTTTTCACCTTAGTGCCAATAGCTGTCTAGCGTGTTCTTCCAACATGACATGATCATCCAGTTGTTGATGGTGGTGGATGGTAAGGTCAAACTCTGGAGTGCTTCAGTCTCTTTCCTCCTCCACCCCCACCACAAAGCATACACGAGGCACTGGGTTGGACAACACTGACACCAATGAGGACAGTCGACAGATGACATTCAACTAGTATCATTAACTCAAGAAACACAACACAAATTCTATAGTTGACTTTTTTTTTCTTTCTTCGATGCATCTTTTATATATAGTTGCAACCCCCCAAAAAAATACGTAAAATCACCAAACAGATACATATTATGAATCCTGATTTCCGAGAGTAGAATCAATGGGATTATTAGAAGCTTGGTCTTGAGTTTTTGTAACAAAAAAAACGCCATCAGTAAGAAAGAGAGAGGGAGAAAAAGAGTTGACCCTGAATACAAATGTCCATTCTTCCTTTTCTAGTTGGCAGTATATGATTATAGTTTATACATCCTAGTGGTGTGCTTACTAATCTTGTGGGGAGACCCACAAATATACCCACTCACCCACCCACCCACACCCACACACACACACCAACTCACTCACACACACACACACACACACACACACACACACACACAAGCTCTTGTGATTCAAACATACATGGATTTAAACTAATCTTTTGGTCATCCATCGTCTTTTAAAGAACCCTAGGGGCCAACCCTATTCACCAACACCGTTGTACACGGGAACAAACGGATGTTGGCGTAAGTGTCTTTTCATCCGTCCAGTGAAAGGGAAGCACCAGTCTTCTCCCCCACAGAGACGACATCACGGTCTCATGCTAGACTTGCATTGATTTGCATTGAGTGTTATTTCAGTGTTTGAACATCCACAGTCCTCATCTTTACATAAGAAAGAGGCTGTGCATTATATTCACAGTTCACTGAGAAATCATAATAAAAAATAAAAAAACGACTAAAAAAATCGAAAAGAAAAAGGACCAGAAGAAGTATGTAGAGGACCACTCTGTGAACAGCGCCCCCCCCCCCCCCTCTACGGGAGGTGGTGAAATGACGGTACTACACACAGGTCTCCCTGGCCTTGTCGTCCATGAGGAAGACGCCGAGCTGCGGGATGTCCACTGCCACGGCGTCCCTCTTGTTCAGGAGGGACTCTTTTAAGTGGTCCTCGTCACTTTGGTCCTTGGCAAAGTTTACAAACACCTGGGAGGAAAGAACACAGGGAGCTGACGTGTGAGAGATAAACACTGATATGATAACACTTTCAAGGAGACAAGCAACATTTATTTTGACATGTGATAGCTGTATTTTAATTTGATGTCAGATCATATCCACATATCTCAACAAGGTATATTCAATCTTTTGGTAATCTAGAAATGTGTGGATGTGATTTACAGTATACACAAAGCTTAACCATAATCACAATCAAAATGGCTGCTTGCGCTGTCAGCTCATTTATAAAACCGACTCAAAATGGTGTCTCACTTGGTCTAGGGTGGTCTGGGAAACAGAGTAGTCCTCGATGCTGAGCGTGTCCTTGTTGTTGGCTAGCAGGGAGAAGATGCGGGCCAGGGAAATGAGAGAGGAAGGCAGCTGGTACTGCAGCATGTTTCTGTGTCTCTCCTTCAGCGTACTGCCCGGCAGCTCCCGCTCGATGAACTCCATGACAGGTCGAAGGTCGGGGTCCGGCCCGGCCACCCGCAGGATGATGGTATAGCCATCACCAAACCTAGAAAGGAAGGAACACAGCGGTTAGCATTTCCTTATTGAGCAAACGCCATATTAGCATTAGCATGATGGTTCACCGTCACCAAACCTGGAAAGGAACGAACACGTTTGCAGTTAGCATCCTATTATTGAGTAAAGCACTAAATTAGCATTAGCTTGATCAACAAACTGTGAGAAATGGTAGGTAGCAGTGAGTGCATTTAACTATTAACTAAAGCTACACATTAGCCTAAAGTAAACTATAAAAAAAGGTACACTTTGATAACAATAGTTCATTTTCTGACAATGTTTTTGTTAATACCTGTTTTTTAAGTGTTGTACACTGCCTAGGCAACGGAACCTTCCGTTCACCATGATGGCCATTCTGGTGCACAGCGCCTCACACTCCTCCATACTAAGAAAACAAACCCAAACACACACACACAGAGGTTAGGATGGGGTGTAACACAAGCTACTATCTATCACCATGAAACATTTTTTTTTTGAAGACTTTTAAAAGCTATGGTGTCTGCTTATCATGTTCAGTAATAAGTTCAATACTCAGGTGCTCGCTTCAGGATTTAAAACGTCTTTGTGAACTAAACCGTAAAAAAAATATTCAATACTATGGATAGATTGGTTATTGACTGGCCTATTGTACCTGTGTGAGGTGAGAACGACAGATCTTCCCTCTTTGATAATGCTGAGGATGGTGTTCCAGAGTGCACGACGTGCCTTAGGGTCCATACCTGTAGTGGGCTCATCCTGTAAAACACACACACACACACACACACACACACACACACACAAAGGGCGAGAAAAAAGAGAGCCAGCTTAAGTACCTGCTCAACCAGTTTATGATGAATCATTGCGTTTAGGGTGTGGAGTGTGTGTGTGTGGGTGGTTGGGGGTGTGTGTGTGTGTCTACTCACCAGGAAGACAACAGGCGGTCCTCCTATGAGTGCCATGGCAGTTGAAAGCTTCCTCATGTTGCCTCCGCTGTAGCTCCCGGCTGCTTTGTCCACGTACTTCACCAAGCCCAGCTTACGGATGCCCCACTCCGCCACCTAGTGGACAGGCAGAAAAGTGTTATGACACCAAACAAGCGGTATAGCAGCAGGAACAGCGCACAATGTTTGTACTAATAACTTATTTAGTTTGCGTATGTATCCCTGTGTGTGTGTGTGTTAAGTGTACTCTGCGTGTGAGTGTTTGTCTGTGTGTGTGTGTGTGTGTGTGTGTGTGTGTGTTTGGTACTCACCTCACACACTTCCTTCTCGGGCACGCCCCGGAGGATGGCGTAGAACTCCAGGTGTTCCCGCCCCGTCAGCAGGTCATTGATGGCGTCAAACTGGGGGCAGTAGCCCATGTTCTGGTGCACCTCGTCGATCTCCGAGGTGACGCTGGGGGAGGGAGGGAAACCACGTCACCATTAGACCTGCGTTGTCTTTGGCTCTGCGTTTGGAACACCTAGCATGACCCGCCGTCCCGTCTTTCAAACGGGCTAAATGTCGAGAATGAACCTGCTCGGGGGGGGGGGTCTAGCTTTTTAGAACAGGTGCACTTCATTTTTTCTCTGCTCGCGCGTCCGTTAGCTCCTTCTTGTTTTTGTATTGCCGAGTCACTTCCTGTGATTCGTTTCCCTCTCCTGAACGATGGCCCTACCTCTTGCCGGCCAGGTAGGCCTCTCCGCTGGTGACGGCAGAGTCTCCGGTCAGCATCTTGAAGGTGCTGGTCTTCCCTGCTCCATTCACTCCCAGCAGACCAAAACACTGACGGTAGGAGAGAGAAGGGTCCGGTTATTCAGCGTGATACACATTGATACACGGCAGCTACATTTACAATACAATTTCGTGTATGTACCATTTCTAGACAATAGCATTAGAGCCTTAACAATGTTGACCATTTTTATGATGGGTGTATTTGAATGTTTATTCTGTCCAGAATAATATTCCATCTTTTCATCGTGTTTTTTCTTACCTCTCCCGGAGGGATACCAACACACAGACGATCCACAGCTGGCTTCTGCTTACGCTTGTACACCTGCAGGGGTACGAGAATGTTAGACACCTCACGAGCCTTATGGACAAAGATCGAATATTAGAATTGTTTTCTCTCACTGATACTTTGGACCAACACTTCAGCGCCAGCCAATACTAATCACAGATATGTAGAGTATTTACAAACGCTTCCGTTACTCTGTGCTAGACTAAAATGCTTCTATTCCGAGAAATAAACACAATCAGCCAATAAGACGCGCTGTGGAGCTTGTTGTCATCAGATTGCTAGACTCCTGGTTACCTTGGTGACACTAGTCTCCTGGTTACCTTGGTGAGTTGTTTGATCTCTAGAATGTCTTTCTCTCCTCCTCCTCCCAGAATCCTTTGCCTCTCCCGGGCCACGTCCTCGTCCTCCTCCCCTATGGGCTTCAGGTGACTACTGGATGACCTGGAGGACACACACACACACACACACACACACGCACACACACGCACACAACGTGTCAGTCCAGTGTTTGTACGTCGGCATGTCTATTTATTTAAAGTTTACCTTTAGAGTCTATGGCTTAGACAGAGCATGGAGTACTAGAGTCACCATTTCAAATCTATTCCTAATTTTCATATAACTTAAGGTAGCCTTCTACAGGTGTGAATGGTACTAAACGGTGGTCCAACGGGGCGGAGCGTACCTGGCCTTGATGCAGAAGCGGTACTGGATCAGAACGGTGATGGTGAAGAAGACCACGCCCTCCACAGCCATGGCAAACAGGTTCTTGCCTACCATGTCCCAGGCCAGAGGGGAGCGGAACCGGTTCTCCCCTGGACGAACCACCAGGAACCCCCGAGAGGGAGAGAGAGAGAGAGGGGGAGAGAAGGAGGGAGAAAGGGAGAAAGAGAGAGAGAGAGAGAGAGAGAGAGAGAGAGAGAGAGAGAGAGGTTGCAGAATGTTAGAAACACCGCAGAACATTGAGGACAGGGAACTATTACAAAAGGAATTTCATCATGACCTATTGTGGCAGGTGGACAAACACAGCCTTTCCAGAACAGATAATAAAAGTCTAATCAACCTCAATGCATACTGTACATTTGAATGGCCAACCAAAACCATTTAAATGGAACACCTCCAATCAGATGGCTTTTAGTTGCTTTCTCAAGCTTCTAGTTAACCTAATATCTAAGGCAATTCAAGTTGTGTAGGCCTCACCGTGGCATTCTAATAAAATAAAAGTTGTGTGTTAATGTCTTACTGAATCAATGTTCAGAAAATAATATGTAAAGCTATAATGTGTATTTGGGTATTTAACAAATCTCTCCAGGGTGGAGTGTGATGTGTAATCTATCATTGTAATATGTAATTTGTAATCTGTGATATGTAATGTGTAATCTATTATTTGTAATGTGTAATCTGCAGGGTCTCTTACCAAAGATCTCCAGGGTGGAGTGTGATTTGTAATTTGTAATATGTAATGTGTAATCTATCATTTGACATGTGTACTCTATCATTTGTAATGTGTAATCTATCATTGTTAATGTGTAATCTATCATTTGGAATGTGTAATCTATCCTTTGTAATGTGTAATCTATAATCTGGAATGTGTAATCTATCATTTGGAATGTGTAATCTATAATCTGTAATGTGTAATCTATCCTTTGTAATGTGTAATCTATAATCTGTAATGTGTAATCTATCATTTGGAATGTGTAATCTATAATCTGTAATGTGTAATCTATCATTTGGAATGTGTAATGTGTAATCTATCATTTGGAATGGTGTAATCTATAATCTGTAATGTGTAATCTATCATTTGTAATGTGTAATGTGTAATCTATCATTTGGAATGTGTAATCTATAGAGTCTCTTACCAAATCTCTCCAGGGCGTCGGCCATGGCTTGGTTCTTCACCATGTCGATGAGGCCCCGCCCCAGACAGAAGTGAGGGAAGATCAGGAACACGTTCTTTAGGATGTCGTTGAGCCCACCCTCCTCCTGTCAGCACACACACACACACACACACACAGGTGTTCAGTTTCCGTGAAACCCATAACAAAAGCATGCCTTTGTACTTCAGTCCAGTATGAGCGTACAGCCTATATAATAGTGTAAAGATCCCCTTAGGACCCCCCTGTATACTTTCTGTGGAGGGCTTATAAAGTGACGAAGCAGAGGGTTGGCTATGCAACTAGTTCCCGGCCTCAACTACTACTACGAAGGCCTCATGTCTTTAAAATGCCTCATGTCTTTTAAAAAAAAAACACAAGTGGTTTTACTGAACTGGGGGTTGGGTTCCAGCTTTGGTATCAGTTGAGGTGGATTTCATGATTTGGAAATCTTAGAGGGATGTTTTTACTTTTCCCCTCAGGTTTCATTCCATGAATGAATATTATTGCAGAGTGCCTGGACCTGATAAGAATCAGGGGCACACTCACGCACACGCTTCCCCCACAGGAGGCCTCTTATTCAGGCTGTCTCTCTATTGCAGAGTGCTTGGAGCTCATGAGAACCAGAGGGAGAGTCACACACACTCTTCCCCCACAGAAGGCCTCTTATGCAGGCTGCCTCACTATTCAGGCTAAGATGAGTGTGAGGTGGCGTTGTCCCTGTGAGGGGGGGGAGGGAGGGTCTTACATTGCTTCCGAACAGCTCCAGGACGAAGGTGGAGACGCTGCCGTTGATGCCAATGAGGATGTTGACGCTGGTCAGGACCACGTAGGCCGTGCTGGGGATCTTAAAGAAGAAGGAGGCCGGGTACATCAGAGGGGTGATGGACCACCTAGAGGACGGAGCAGAAAACACACACACGGTCAACCCAGGGGCCAAGATTACACCCAGACAGCGCGCCGTTGTGTGTGTGTGTGTGTGTGGACTCTCCATGTGTGTGTCAGTGTTTGTGTGTGTGGCTGCGTGCATGTGTGCGTGTGTGTGTGTGTGAGTGTGTGTGTGTTTGTGTGTATGTGTGCACGTGTGTGCGTGTGTGTGTGTGTGTGTGCGTGCACGCCTCATACCCGTAGAGCAGCAGCAGCAGGGCCAGAACGGGGAGGTTGGTGGAGGAGACATAGGCTTCTTGTTGGAAACACACAAAGATGATGATGACCAGTGTGGCTGGCACGACGTAGTTACACTGCAGAGAGACGAAGAGGCGAGGAGGAGGTGAGACCAACAGAGAGCTCTCGATGTCTTCTCTATGTATATTCATGTATTGATAGATGCATATTTTTATCACTTCATTTGTTTTGGCAGGTCAATGTAGCTTATGTGGAATATTTGGTGTATTGTGTAGGTCAGTGTGTGTGTGTCGCACCGTGTCATCACATAACAGTTCAGTGAGAGTGTGTGTCGTGTCGTTATAAAAAGGTTCAGTGTGTGTGTGTGTGTCATAACATTATAAAAAGGTTCAGTGTGTGTGTGTGTGTCGTACCATTATAAAAAGGTTCAGTGTGTGTGTGTGTGTGTGTGTGTCGTATCATTATAAAAAGGTTCAGTGTGTGTGTGTGTCATGTCATTATAAAAAGTGTGTGTGTGTGTGTCGTACCATGTCCCAGACAAAGTTGGCCAGCCAGTAGAGGAGAGGTTGCACTCCGCTGATGAACTGCATGTGCTTGGCCTTGTTGACGCGCTCCTGGATGAGGAAGACCACGAAGCTGGCCGGGACGAAGGACATGGCGAAGATCACGCAGATAGAGACCAGCACGTCCACTGAGGTGGTCATACTGGAACGGGGAGAGAGAGGGAGAGGGAGAGAGAGAGAGAGAGAGAGAGAGAGAGAGAGAGAGAGAGAGAGAGAGAGAGAGAGAGAGAGAGAGAGAGAGAGAGAGAGAGACAGTTAGATTAAACACCCACCAGCATACCCACTCTGCTACCTGGGACAGGTGATCCTTGGATACCCCATGTCCATACCCCCAGCCCCCCGCCGCCCCATTCAGCCCCAGCCCCAGCCCTAGCCCCAGCCCTAGCCCTAGCCCCAGCCCTAGCCCGTACTCACAGTGCCACCTGGGACAGCTGCTCCTTGGTGAGGTTCAGTGGGTGGTTGAAGGCGGTGATCCCGTATTTGGTGGGGTCCTGGCTGGAGGGCAGGTTGGCGCGCAGGATGCCGTTGTTCAGCACGTTGAGGAAGGAGCCGATGCTGTGCCAGCCCTTGTTGTTGAACCAGATCTAAGGAGGAGAGCGGTTCCAAGTAGTAAGGATGTTAGAAAAGGAATGGATCTGCAGCGGGAAAAAAAAACGGCGGCGAGTCGTGGCGTGTTTCCATCTGGGGCGTCACCGCTCTTGCTGTGCAGCGGACACTGACCTTGACGTTGTTCTTGGTGTCCAGACCCTGGATGAAACCGGACAGGCTGCGGAAAAAGCGGTCGGCCGCGGTCCCCTGGTAACCATGACAACGAAAGTGTTAGGAAACCTCGGCTAACGCCACACGTCATGCCACAAGGATAGTCGCATTCTCTTGAGAAAACAATTCCCCACAACACTCAATTCAAGTATAGATCACTGAGCTTCTCTCCTCGGGTAATATGTCCAAAAAATACCATGGCCAATTCACAAGCATCATATTTTGTGTAATAATACCTGTAAGTGTACGTGTAATTGGAGTCGAGTACATTTTCAATATTCACTCTGAATAGCAGAAGATGATACTAATTTCCGGGTAACCAGAGGGAGAATGTAAATGATGTGATGTAATGTGTTACACTGAGTAATCTGTATGGAATAACTTACTCTTTCTAGATGGAAACGCCTTCGGATCTCAATGATTGCATCATCAACGTCATCACTACGGGGGAGGTACTGAGAACTCCTGGCGCCCAATGAGAATCCACCATATCTGCAGAACAGAACACTCATGGTTAAAAATTAAAAAAGGCAACAACCCCCCAAAAATCTGCCCCCCCCCCCAAAAAACAATGCTTTAGGATTCCAATAACGTCTGAAAACACACCTGAATTCGTTGACCCATAGCTTGTTCTTCAAACTGCGAACAAGAACAAGAAAATTAAAGTCAATTGAAAGTTCCCATTTAAAACCCTAATAACTTGCAGTGGTTCACACAGCAGAGGCGGAAGTGTAAACAGAGGTCCATAGACTGACAGACATATCCCTAGCACTTCCCTGCAGTACTTTACTATGAGGAGTGAAACACAGCAGCACCTCCTGCAGTACTTTACTATGAGGAGTGAAACACAGCAGCACCTCCTGCAGTACTTTACTATGAGGAGTGAAACACAACAGCACCTCCTGCTGTATTTTACTATGAGGAGTGAAACACAGCAGCACCTCCTGCATACTTTACTCCTCCTTTACCTCTTGCCGATGATCTGAGCGTAGGTCTTGACCAGGTAGTCGGAGATGTTTCTGCCCGTCAGGTTCTGGAGGGTGTCTGTCTCACTGATCTTCATCTGGAACACAACAACGTGAACGTTTACATGACCGAACTCATGAAAGGGCGGAGAAAAGATCGTGCTGCAGGATTTTAGACAGCTATGGCTGCTTACGATTTTAGCAACCTATTGTCTATGTGTTTTTTGTATGTGTGTGTGTGTGTGTGTGTGTGTGTGTGTGTACCTGTGGAGGAGGCAGACCCCCTGCTCCAGGCGGACACTCAGGCAGCATCTTCTTGCGTCCGTCACAGCTGCACTCGCACAGCGGGGAGGGGTTCTCCATGCTCCAGTTGCCATGGTGAAACATGTCCCGTACACTGTCTGGCACCTCGGGTACCGACCAGGCCTCTGGCTCCACGGACAGACATGGAGCATCCCTGATGGAGAGAGAGAGAGAGAGAGAGAGAGAGAAAGAGAGAGAGCGAGAGAGAGAGAGAGAGAGAGAGAGAGAGAGAGAGAGAGAGAGAGAGAGAGAGAGAGAGAGAGAGAGAGAGAGAGAGAGAGAGAAGTAGTAGAGATAAGAAATCGAGAGGATTGGAGACAGAGATATTAAAAACACGGTTCCTTCTATCAGTATTTCATGTCCGTTTTTTCATAGCAGGATGTCTCTATGATGTTCTTATTGTTGTTGTGGGACCCGTACTGGGTTGGGACCAGTACTCACGGTATGTGCTGTCCCTCCATGCAGCGAGACCCAAACCCGGGCTTGTCCGTCAGCGCTCCCAGCAGCTTGTTGCTGTGGCCGTCCTCCGGTGCGTCGTTACTGCGCGTGGAGGGGGGGGGGGGGGACATGCGGAATAGCCATTTAACGACGGGTGGCTCATTACAACGTAGTTGGTGGACGTGGAGTTTCAAAGGCAAAATAGAGTGGTTATCATTTGAACGGTGGGATGCTGAGGTGGGGGGGTAGGGGGGGGTAACGTACCTGATGAAGGTGAACTGCTCTTCGTACATGCCCGGGTGGAGCGCCAGGCTGGGGTACTTCCCAAACGGAGGGACGATCAGGCTGAAGACCAGGGCGATACACACAAACACGGCGGGCAGAACGATCTGGAATCGCCATGGAAACGACACACGGTTCAACACCCCCGGAACACAACAGTGCCATGCTACACCCCACTGGTGTGACATTATCACACCAACAACAGTAACTATCAATGACTTTGTGACGCCGCTGAGAAAAGTGCTTCACAAAAACAGTTTGTTATTATTATTTTGACTATGTATATATATCTTTTGAATTGTACATCACAGAGGATGTGTATCCCACTGTAGAGGATGCTGTGTGTTGCATTTACCTGAGCAAAGAATCCTTTCCTGGAGCGCCGAGCGTAGAGGAACCTTTTCCAGAGCAGAGCCACAAACTGCTGCCTCCTCAGACTCCAACCTTTGACCTGGAAGGAGCCCTTACCGTCAGCCCCGCCCAGCCAGTCCGTCTCACGAGACTCTGGTGGGGGGGGGGGGTGAAGAGGAGGAGGAGGAGGTGGGGGAGGAGAGGTGGATGGAAGGAGAGAGGGAGGAGGGCTGTGAACCAGCTGACACCGTTGCACTTTCATCCTCAATGTGTTTTATTGACAAGCTGTGTGTAATATCATGATTAAATGATCATGCGACTATACTACATCTGCTGTTCCAGGCATGTTAGAATTGTATGATGGGTAGTGTGGTGTTTTGGATAGGCATGTGTTAAACTGCATGATGGGTAGTGTGGTCCTACCTTCGGAGTCGTTGAAGTCAAAGGTGTCGTCCTCAGTGAAAGGCTTCAGGCAGCTCTGGTGGTCTCCGAAGGCATGGCGACGATGTCTCCTGATGGGGACGGTACCGTCTGGGACCACAAACACACACACACACACACACACACACACACACACACACACACACACACACACACACACCCACACACACACACACACACACACACACACACACACACACAGACACACACACACACACACACACACACACACACACACACACACACAATCACAGTTGTTAATGTAACTCAATTTAGGAGGAGATTTTTACCACAGAGTAAATGTAACAACATTTTGGAGATTTTTACCACAAAAGAAATGCAAATAAATAAAGGATGGGATTTTTTTTACCTGAGAGCTCAGCAGCATCAACTCCATTGTCCTCTGCCACTTTTAGAAAGATCTAGAGAAAACACAAACACCCATTTTAGAAAGATATAGGGAAACACTAATACCAATTTTAGCAATATCTGACCCCCCCGATCCCTCCCTCCCACTCGGTGAGGTGCGTTAGGTCGACGGTACCTCCTCCAGGGTGGTGTCCGAGATGCCGTAGCTGGAGATGCCCAGGTCGGAGAGGCGGTCGTCGATCTCGTGAAAGAGCTCCACGAAGGCCCCGTCCTTGGCCGACTCGTAGGGCAGCACGTAGCTCAGCTCGTGGCCCAGGTCCTCCACCAGCCGGGCCTCGGGGACGTGCTTGAAGATCAGGTTGGAGATCAGGGACACGTCTGGAGGAAGAGCAGGACAAGTCGGCACTTCGTCATCAGCATCGCTGTTATGGTCGTTATAGTAGTTTCCCTTTCTGGCATTATGGATCAAGCTAAGGCAGCCATTGTGTGTCGATATTTTCTTATTAATGGCCATGGTTTTCCATCTTCAGCCATGTTAAAGCGGACATTTTGTGTCGCAGACCACAACTTCTCTCTAATATAAAACGTCTCCTAAAATGACCATTGCTGATAATAATAAGAATAATAACATATTATAATGATATAAATTATATAAATAATTATATATGTAATATAATAATAATAATTATCCTGGTTGTGTAGAGGCAGCCATTTTATCAGTGCGTCTTACCGATGGTGGTGGTTTCACTTTCAGGCTCGCTGCCCAGTCCAGCATCAGAGCTGCTCTCTGACACACTGTCCAACTAGGGAGACACACATAAAATGGATGTTTCTTTTAAAAAGCTATAACTACTAGGCATGGACATCAATTCGGAACGTAATTTTCCTTCTTCCCACAAAAAACATTCACAGAGGCATCTAACAGTACTACTGTATAGTGGAACTTTCCGAGTGTATAAATAGAGGTTAGAGGGTCCATAGAGCCTTTTAGACTGTGACTTTGCCAAAATAAATCTATTTAGCATTTGAAAGGGGTTAAATGGCCCATGGACCCTATAGACGGTACCTTCTACGATATAAACATTGATTATTTCAAAGAGGTCCATGGAGACTGTACCTTCTCCTTCTTGGTGTAGGACACGGTGCTGGCGGAGTTCCTGCAGGAGTGCAGGGCCAGGTCAAAGTCTCTCTTCACCAGGGTCAGGTAGTAGCCCGTGCCCAGCTGGTTCTTCAGGAAGAGGCTGGAGCCCACGCAGCACAGCTTCCCGTGGGAGATGATGGCGATGCGGTCGCCTAAGATGTCCGCCTCGTCCATGTGGTGGGTGGACAGGATGATGGTACGACCTGGAGGAGGGAGACAGGCAAGCGGAGAAGGGAGGAGGAGACGAGCAGACCAAAAACTTCAGAAACAAATCACACGTCAAGTTATGGCTGGAACTTGAGAGAATCAAATTATATTTGACTGCCGTTCTCAATTTTTTGATCTACATATGTATCGTCTTTGTTTAACACTTATACTTTACGTAACCGCTGCGGGTGGTTACCTTGGCGATACTTGAGCAGCAGGTCCCAGATGCCTCGGCGGGCGTAAGGGTCGACCCCGGCCGTGGGCTCGTCCAGGATGACGACCTTTGACCCCCCGACGAAGGCCAGGGCCACGGAGAGTTTCCTTTGCATTCCTCCTGCACTCGGAGTACGCACACACACAGACACACACACACACACACACACACACACACACACACACACACACACACAACCACACACACACAAACACACAGACACACAGACACACACACAAACACACAGACACACAGACACACACACACACACCGCGTCAGCACGCAGCGACCTCCCGCTGGACTCTAAACACTGGGCTTTAGGAGCCAAGCCAACAAGGTGTGTCTCGAGGGACAGGCTCACCAGACAGTGTGTTGGAGCGGGACTGCCGTTTGTGGGGCAGGCCGATGTCGTTGACGATCTGCTCCATCTCCGTCTTCACCTTGTCCTCCGACAAGCCCTTCAGACGGGCGTAGAACCAGATGTGCTCCTCCACAGTCAACCTGCAGGAGACAGGCCAGCAAACATGAATTTGAGAAAATAACCTAGTCCTAACTCTAACCCAACTTAGAGTTAACAATAAATAAAAAGTGTAATAATGCCAATTTATTTATTCAGGTTAAATGGTCATTTGATTAAGGTTGCAGCCAGAGGGTTGGTCTTAAACATGCTGGCTTGGCTGAACAAATGATGGAATGTTTAAATCGTAGTTTTTTTTTTACAGGATATATTCATTATCGAAAAGAATAGAGTAGAGTAGAATAGAATAGAACAGTATTTCCCCTTAAAAGGAATCTCTCTAAAACGAGATGAAGAGTGCCCTCGCTATGGTAACCTCCTCGTAACACAGTATCCCAGCAGGAGCCCCACTCACATGCTGAAGAGAACGTTGTGCTGGGGACAGACCCCCAGGTTCTGCCGGATGGAGCTGAGCTCGGTGCGGATGTCTTTGCCCAGGATGTAGGCGGTGCCAGAGGTGGGCGGGAACAAGCCCGTCAGTATCGACCTATCCGGGACACACAGACAAGGAGAGTCACACGCCTGTCAATCAACTGGAGGGGTCTTGATGCAGTGGAACGTTCTGGAGGAGCTCAGTGTGGAGAGGGTGGTAGTATCACTGCCCTGTCTGCTGGGTCTTTCTCTCTCTCTCTCTCTCTCTCTCTCTCTCTCTCTCTGTTCTGTGTGTGTGTGTGTGTGTGTTTGTGTGTGTGTGTGTCTCTTACATGGTGGTGGTCTTGCCGGCTCCGTTGTGCCCCAGGAAGGAGGTGATCTGTCCCTCGTAGAAGCCCAGCGTCAGCCCGTCCACAGCCAGCTTGTTGCCATGGCTATACACCTTGACCAGGTTCTTAATGTAAACACCGGGCTGGATGTGGGAGGGCTCCTCCTCGATACACACAGCTAGGAGGAGAAAGGAGGAACAATCAACATGAGAAACTATATGTGTGTTTTATTATGAAATACATCTACAACTCAGCCTGGTTGTGGGACCACTTATTATATATAATAACTGCCCAACTAAAGAGAAAGAATGGTCAAATCTATTCTATTTCTCCTAGATCATTTACTATATGGGACTGTAAAATAGAACTGTTGTAACTTGTGGTAATGGTGGTACCTTCAGCGTTGTCCTTCTTGCCCTGGGGGCAGGCCATGTTCTCTCCAGGTTTCTCTCCACACCAGTAGGACTTAGTGAACGGGAAGTACCAGGCCCGGGGGATCCCGTATTGGCCTGGAGAAAACACACACACAAAATCAATCGATCATTCAGTCAATCGATCAATTCTGGAGTATAGTCGATATAATACATGACAGAATGAATGAGAAGCATTGGAGAACTCAACTCAACATCAACTCGTCAATAACAGAGCAGGGCCCATGTAACATTACACAAAATAGATCCATAATCGGTCACTTGGTTACGAAAACCATGCCACCCCGTCGCCATAGCAACCCATGTCCCTCCCACGACAACAACCCTCCCCGCACCCCCCAGTCCCCCCACACACACACACACACACGCACACACCCCACACATACCCCCCGCAGCCCCCCTCCTTACCGGGGAACACCGCCTCGATGTACCAGGTGAGGGCGGCGTAGAGCAGGGCGTCCAGCAGCATGAGGGTGATGGAGGTGGTCAGGTTGTAGCTGTCCTCCTCCAGGGGGCTGGCCAGCAGGTTGGACCACTGGATGCCCACGCCCTGCTCCTCGAACAGGGCAAAGTACTCGCAGCCGAAGCCAAAGGCCACGGGGGACAGCAGGCTCTGCAGGGAGAGGGAGAGAGGGGGGAAACACACAAAGCAGGTCAGGGCTCCGTAAGTGTCAACGCGGCTCAGCGTAAATGAGACGGACCCGTCTTAACAGAAACGTGTGGCAAAGGGTTCTGGGTAGATACAACTCCGCCTAAAGGTTTAATTTAGTGATAATTCATGTTAACATCCATCCTGCCGACTCTGAGTTTGGGATAACCATATAAACACACAAACACACACACATCCCTAACCTTAACCCCCTAAAATACACGCACGCACGCATGCACGCACGCACGCACGCACGCACGCACGCACACACACACACACACACACACACACACACACACACATCCCTTACCTTAACCCCCCTATCACACACACACACACACACACGTGCACACACACACACACACACACACACACACACACACACACACACACACACACACACACACACACACACACACGCGCACACACACACACACACACACACACATCTCTAACCTTAACCCCCCAAAAAACACACACACACACGCACACACACGAACACACACGCACATCCCTAACCCCAACTCACCACCAGGATCTTGGCCCCGAAGCCCACGTAGTCCTGCCAGGCCACGCAGAGCACGTAGGGCAGGTAGAGGGTGAAGTAGATGATGCCTCCGCAGGCCGCCGCCAGGTTGGCCCGCGAGAAGATGGTGCTGATCAGGAAGCACTGCATGATGGTTACCACGGCGAACGACCCCAGGAAGAGGAAGATCACGCCGGGGTCACTGTAAGGTAGGAGGTTCCCCATCTGGATCAAAAGAGAGAGAGATGGGGTGGGGTGAGCGTGTGAAAGCACATTTTAATTTCATTAGACTGAATAGTTACAGTCTGGACATCCGTGCGTACAATATCTGTGTGTGTGTGTGTGTTTAGTAATAGTGAGTGAGTACCCTCTGTGTGTGAAAGTCTTATTATCTGTTATCTGTGGGCGTGTATGTGTGAGTGCGTCTGGACATCCTGCCTGTATGTTTGTAGTAATTCCTATGTGTGTTTACCTGCTACAGCTGTGTGTGTGTGTGTGTGTCTTTGTGTACGTGCGAGTTTGTGTGTGTGTGTCTGCGTGTGTGTGTGTGTGTGTGTGTGTTCGTACGGGTGTGTGTGTGCCGTGTGTGTGTGTGCGCGCGCGCCTACCTTGAGCAGCACCACCAGCAGCCCGGCGCTGATCAGCAGAGGGATCAGGCTGCTGATGAACCAGCTGAGCCACAGCGTCCCGTTGTCCAATCCCATGATCCGCATGGTCTCCTTAAGCCGCGCCTCCTTCTCGTAGACCACGCCCTTGATGATGATGGCCACCGAGTACATCCAGGCCAGCGTCATGAAGAGGGGCATGGAGCGACTCATCACCCGCAGGAAGCTGGGGGGGGGTAACGGAGGGGGGGTCACTGGACAGCTTCAGATCAGATTGCTTAGACATGTACAAATTACACCAGACAACAGGTATACTGTACGTATAATAATAATAATAATAATAATAATAATTCATTTTATTTATATAGCGCTTTTCTAAGACCCAAAGACGCTTTATAGAAAAAGAATACAAGACAATAATGCTCAGATGGAGAGCAACACACTAGAGTGCAACAGTTAAGACAGAGACGGACAGAAAGGCAAACAATAAGGCAAGAACAACTTCAAATATAATGAATAAATAATACTATTTCTGGTTTTATTTATAGTTGTTATCTTACCAGACTACAGGTATACTGTACGTATGAACAAATAATCGAATTGCTAGCTTTATTTATAGTTATGTTACCAGACTACAAGTATACTGTACGTATGAACAAATAATATGATTTCTAGTTTTATTTATCGTTGTTATGTTACCAGACTACAGGTACAAGTATGTCCGCTTGTAATTTGTTGTGGGTTGTTGTTGTTTACTCACACGTCGTCCACGAAGCAGGGGTAGGGCATCTGCTGGATGTAGACGCCTGTCTTCTCCTTGCTGCCTGTCACGGCCCTGATGATGCCCTGCTCGATCACGTCCTGCAGGTAGGAGAAGCCCCCCCACACGTAGCGCAGGTCCTCGAAGGGGTCCGCCCGGGGACCGGGGTCCCAGTACCTACCGGACAGAGAGAGAGAGAGAGAGAGAGAGAGAGAGAGAGAGAGAGAGAGAGAGAGAGAGAGAGAGAGAGAGAGGGAGGTTAGCTTAGCAGTTAGGGCTCTGACGGAGGACAGCTTGGCTTTATTTGTCCAAGCTAGTCAGCCTTTCAAAACAAAAGCCTTCACCAGGAAGGAGAAGTTAAATGAAAGCCAAAGACAAAAGTTCAAAGGTCCTCACCCGTCCTTGATCTTGTTGGTGCGCTCCACGTTGTCGATGTCCATGCGGATCTTATAGTTCACGTTGCCGGGCAGGGTCGAGCTGTTGCCGCGGGAGATGTCGGGGAACACGATGCCCGCCCAGAACTTCTGGTTGTTGAGGAGCCCCATGGACTTGTTGACGAGGCGCTCCTCGTTGGCCACAGGCTCCAGCTTGTCCAGGTTGACACACTGTGAACGAAGGGAGAGGGGGGGGGGCTGTGAGTGTGGGTGGAGCCGTCACAGTAAGAGCGACTGTACCGTAAGGCCAGGACACTGCTTCGGCCGGGTGAGGAATTGTATCAAGTCTATTTACCTCCAAAACTAGTGGGGTTTGAGATATTTCCTCAACTCCACAAATCAAACAAATGTATGCTTTGACATTTATAATCGTCAAAACATTTTGAATGGGAAACGTCCATCTTCCTCGATGTAAAGCAACCTAACACCCATCTTGACGAATATCCTGGGTGGAAAACCAAGCTGGTACTAAATAGAAGAGAAGTGCTGCTACTGAGCCTAACCAACAACACGCCAACCTTTAACATGAACGATCACAGACAGTGTGTTAAACGTTGCGTGCAGTATCACTGCCACGCTCCAGGAACATCGATGAAGGCCCAGCTCCACTAACGGGATGGCGGACATGGCTGTCACTTTTGTTTTCATGGGGCAACAGCTATTGATTAGAGTTTGGCTGCAGAGTGCTGGTCTACCACGTATGTGTGCGTGAGTGTGCTTGTGTTTTGTGTTTTGTTTTGTTGTGCAGCGTTTGGCCGCAAAGTGCTGGACTATTGAGTGTGTGCGTGTGTGTGTGTGTGTGTTACTCCTTACATAAGAGCCCTGATCCACTGCCCCACTAATGAGAGGTTCCCTGTGTTTCTATGCCAACAGTGATTTGATTGCAGGGGTCGTGACCTGTGCAGGGCCGCTAGATGACCCAGTGACACATTGGGATGGTAGCAGTCTGCTGGGGTGGAAGGGACTTCTATAGCACGTCCATCAAACACATGTGAACAGCCCATATCAACCTGGCCTGTTACGATTTAGCAACGCATTATACCCGGATTTGAGCTTTCAATGGCGTCTAGTTTGTGCTGTTGGGTGGGCTGTTGTTTGAGGTGAATGTAACCTTATCTATCGCTCACCACTATTTTGCCTTGCCAGTCCCCCGCCCTCCCTCCCTCCCCCGGGCCCCCCATCTCCACAAAGCGTGAGATAGAGAGTATGACCTGGTCTCCTCCCTCCCTTCTCTCCCTCCCTCACACCCTCCCGCCCTCCCTCCCTCCCCTGCGTCCCCCACCTCCACAAAGCGTGAGATAGAGAGTATGACCTGGTCTCCTCCCTCCCTTCTCTCCCTCCCTCACACCCTCCCGCCCTCCCTCCCTCCCCCTGCGTCCCCCACCTCCACAAAGCGTGAGATAGAGAGTATGACCTGGTCTCCTCCCTCCCTTCTCTCCCTCCCTCCCTCCCTCCTTCCCCACCCCCCGCGGGGTCCCTCACCTCCATGAAGCGTGAGATGGTGAGGATGGCCTGGTCGGTCTCGTTGAACACCTCCCTCCAGGTAAAGGCTGTCCCGGGGGCCCGGGTGTCCTCAGAGAGCTTGGTGAGGAATGCAGACACATCCTCCACCCGCCATTCCGTGCCGCTCAGGCGCTCGTTGAAGAAGCGGGCGCTGGCGTTGTTCTGGAGCAGCGTCTGGGAGAAACACAATAAAACATCCATGAATAAAAATGACACAATGAATAGATTAGAAAGATATAGTAGTATCGAATAATTAATAAATAAACTAGTATAGTATCATTTATAAATATAGTAGTATAGTATAACTTATAAATATAGTAGATAGTATAATTTATAAATATAGTAGTATAGTATAATTTATAAATATAGTAGATAGTATAATTTATAAATATAGTAGTATAGTATAATTTATAGCGATAGCTTTTACAGAGATGAGAGAGACGGTAGACTGACAGGTTTACGCTCTGAACACCGCAGGTTCAGTTTATCAGCCCAACGGCTGGGTTGTTATCTGCTGGGTTATTCGGAGCCAGCAGAGAGAGGGACTACAAACCCAACACTTTGGGTACAGGACTTTTTAAGGGGCCGAGGTAAAAGTCTATTATAGGCAGGAATGACGTCTCTAAAACAATGTTTGCTTTGCCCCCCCAAAAAACGCTCCATGTCGTGGACAAACCACGCTCTAATAGACATCAGATCCACAATTTCAGCATACATCAACTGTCATCCTCGCTAAGTAAGTGGTCACTACTTGCGTCTGAAAGCACACAGGAGAAACGCCTGGGATGTGATATCTCATGTTGCCACATGGTGGCAATGTTTTCTCCAGTTTCTCCAGTGTGGAGGCTGGCGGTTTAGTCCGTCTGCCATCCCACTAGCAGTGACGCCATGTTGTCTTGTGTTAAAGTAATGGCTGCCTATGAAAGGGGGCTTATCTTCAGGTGGACGTGATACATGTGTTGCTGTTGTCGTCTCTCTGGCCTGTCTATTTGTTTCGATGTATTTTTGTCTCTTTCATTCATTCTGTCCCCCTTTCTCTAGATAGTAAATACACATTGTATCGTTTTCCCTAGGAGGAAGTCCCCCACGTTGCTGTCTGACGCTCCACG
>CM030176.1:7576694-7591694 GCA_017639675.1 Aplochiton taeniatus
CCCTCTGTTGGAGGAGAGAGGAGCAGATGACTACAAGAAGAACAGTGTTCATATCACACACACACACACACTCACACGAAGACACACACACACACTGATGCCAGCTGACGTAACCACACGTTCTCTTCGAGGTGTGTGTGATCTCATCTGGTTGCGCCCTCATCTCTTTCTTTCCGGCTTTTCCCTCTCTCCTCCTCCTCCTTCTCCCTCACATTCTCCTCTCTTCTCCTCCTTCTCCCTCACATTCTCCCCTCTCCTCCTCCTCCCTCACATTCTCCTCTCTCCTCCTCCTCCTTCTCCCTCACATGCTCCTCTCTTCTCCTTTTTCTGCCCCACATCCCTCTCTTTTCTTTTGTCTTTCCTCTCCGATCACTCAAATCAATGACTTGCTTTTAAATCTCTGGCGATCTTTAGATCAGTGCAAGAACATTGTATAACTGTAGGACTCTTCTCAGAATCAACACAGACACATTAGTACACACACACACACACACACACACACACACACACACACACACACACACACACACACACACACAAATGCTTAAGGGAACACGGTGTGCTCTCTCTCTCTGTTAAATGTCAGACTTCTTTCATGACTGATGTCTGAAGTTGGGGCCGGGAGGGAGGGGAGAGGAGAGGAGAAGACATCAGGGGAAAGGGTATAGGGGAGAGGAGGGAGGGTAGGGATGTGTATGTGTGTGTCTGCCTGTCATTGTGTGTGTGTGTGTGTAATGTGTGTGTGTGTGTGTGTGTGTGTGTGTGTGTGTGTGTGTAGTGTGTGTGTATGTGTGTGTATGTGTGTGTCTGCCTGTCATTGTGTGTGTGTGTGAGTAGTGTGTGTGTATGTGTGTGTGTCAGAGGGCTGGTGGGCTGGCTACCTTCCAGACGAGTCAACTACACAGGACCAGTTACCATAACGTCTGGATGTCATACACAGCGTGCGGAGTGGCCCTCGGCCCAAGACCGAGGCCGCCTTCAGGGCCCAACCTAGCCTCGAAGGGGCCCCTGCTGTGCCTAACACTGCTGTCGCTGCAATGTCCCTAGTGAGACAACCGTCAGAGGGGGAAACCGCGGTCTTGCTGTAGGGTGTGTGACTGGATTGGAAAAGGAGAAGTGGTCCGATAGCCAAGGGGAACCAGGTCACGAGCCCCCCCCCACCCCCCCCACCCCCAACGGAGCATTGAACGCGCTGCCGGGAAATCAGCCCTGTTGTTCTTAGAGAGGGCGGGAACACGTCTACCGGGGTTCAAATCCCTGAATCACGAGTCTACTTTAGGCCATTTAGCCTAAGCCTAGAATATCTGACACTCCTATTGATTTTCACTTTAATGGCCTGCACTTTAATAAATAAAACAGTGCCATATAAAATCTGGCTTTTACACAAATCACTTTGGCAGGTATTTTCAAAAAAATGCTATTTAAATGAAGAGGTATTGTTATTATTATTAATAACAATCATCATCATCCTCATCCTCTCTAATAAACAGGCTGGTTGATCGACGCATAACTTGCTGGCATGGGGACTCACCCGTATGGGTTTCAGGAAGTCCAGGTTGGACAGGAAGTGACTCTGCGCCTTGTTGAGCCAATCGCTGGGGGACTTGCAGATGATTTCCTGTGTGAGCCGCGACACGTTCCTGTCGGCGATGGTAACAAACTCGTCGAGGGAGGAAGAGTTGCAGATATCCCTGAGGTGGAAGTTTAGCCCTTTTGTCAGCACCTGGAAAACACAAAGATAAATGAACAAAATACCCCAAAATACAAAATACCAAAAACCCACCACAAAATTTCAGTTATCAGTCTATCATCCTCACTATCTTGGGTGTATATCATTTTAGCTTTTGTTTTAAATAAATTGTGGTTTGATGTAATAGAAACTGTGAAACATGTGTTAAGCTAAATGGATTGTTTTCTATCTTAACCTCCGGGCATGGGGGTATATGAGGTAATTCAGTTACATCATCATTTAGCAGTCTTGCTTAAGCTGAAGAACGTTTCGTCAAATATTTCGTTATTTCAACAGCAAACGCCTGCCCTACATAGTCCCAGGGTGTTTGGAGACGTTCCTCTGTGGAATGTTCCGGCGATGAGTAAGGCTGTCCTGTCTGTCTTTATGAGCTGTCCTTTGAGAGAGCCTGAAAACACTCAGATTGGCCTGAGTCTTAGCCACAGGCTAAGGACAAAATGGAAGGAGTTATCTTCTACCTTCTTCTAAGAATGATGATGAAAAAAAATCCCATCATAACATAATCTTCATTGTTTAAAAAAAAGAACCGTTAAACGGTCAAAAAGAATCATATTTAGTTTATGTTTCCTTATGGGGGGGTGAGGCAGAGCTAGAGGCTGTTACATCAGGCACATGCAGAGCCTATGTGACTGAACTGGGAAAAGACAGACACACAAACCCACCTTCTCTCTCACACACACACACACACACCCAAACACACACACCCTCACATGCACGCACACCTGCTTGGGTATGTTTAATGGCTTAACCCTCAGACATTTACCACTTAGTGTATGAATTCGCTTTGTCTCATTCTCTTCATAACCCCCCCCCCCCCCACACACACACACACACACACACACACACACACCCCAAATAAACACGGTCAAGGTCACATGACGCGGCAGAGAGGAGGATGTAGGGATTATGTGGATGGTGGGGTCACCTTCTCCAAGTTGACCTGGGCTTCTACGATGTTCCTGACGGCGTGACGTGGCAGAGAGGCGTTGTGATGCAGGAAGGACGACAGAGTCTCCTCGTCACGGAGGAAGTCCTTCAGCTTGAAACCTGCCGACGCACACACGCACACACACACACACACACACACACACACACACACGCACACACACAGAACAGTACAGCGTTAGACAGCTATCTTGTTAGATGAATACTTACGTCTGAACAGAGGACATAGTTGTGGGTTGATTATATATATTAAAATATCAAGAGGTATTTCATGTTGCCATAGCCAAGAGCAACACTCAATACTCAATTCTGTCATCTGTGTAAGCCATTTCCACCGACATCAGTAAATTCACACTACGGTAAATATATCACGCACAAGACCTAACACTTTTATGGATAACGACACACACACACACACACACACACACACACACACACACACACACAGCCCTCTCTCAGAGACCTATTGTATTAAGCGGCCAAAAATTCCAGAGAGGTCAACTCTTCTCAGAACAAAGTCAGCTCAACTCAGAAGTCCACACTCACACACACACAGCTCTGTCATCAGCACTGCGGTGGAAGGGGTTACTAGAGTTCGTTCCACTTTTGCCTACATACTGGCTGCCCCCCCCCCGATCCGAGTTCACTCCCTCCCTCCCCTCTTCCCTTTCCCTCTCTCCTTCCATCTTTTCCTTTTCATCCCCCTCTACAGCTCCATGGAATCTCTTATTGGACAACGGTCAACTGCTAATGGCCAGGCTGAGCTGGTAGATCAGCAGGATTTCCATGTTGATTATGGGATTATTACGGGACAAATGTAGCTCGTCAGCTTCACATGCTAGCTTTAGCTTGGCTACTGGGTTAACCTTAGGCTAGCGCTGTTATTTGTTAGCCTAAGATAGCCACGCTAATGTTAGCTGTCAAGCCAAACAGCTAGAAATCCTTTCTTGGTGCATCTAGCGAATCCCTTTCTCCCGGTATCTAACATCATCCAAAAGGCATAGTTGGTAAGGTTTTGTTGTGTCCTCAACCAAGGCAGTCTAACTAAGCGGCCTGATATTTTGTTGGAGAAAAAAATCTAAGCAAACCAATGTCTCATAACGTAATGGTATGATCTTAATGGTATGATGCTAAGGGATCTACGACCATGGGTCTGCCAGTTGTTCTATAGGACCTATGTAGGCTAGACTCTAGGCTGGGGTACTGGGGCCACCAGCGTTGTCAGACAGACACCCCAGACGACACACAGAGGAAAGCCCTTTGCCGCTCGTGAAATCACCAGAGGAGGGACAGGAAGAGAGAGACAGAGAGACCGTGTGTGTGTGTGTGTGTGTGTGTGTGTGTGTGTGTGTGTGTGTGTGTGTGTGTGTGTGTGTGTGTGTGTGTGTGTGTGTGTGTGCGCGCGCGCGCGCGCGCGACCTCGGGGCACCAAGGGAGTGGTAAAGAGCTAGGGAGCGCTAATGACTTTTAATCAGCCTCCCAGCAGGAAACTCTTAAGTCCCTGGTTGCGTTGCAGCTGAAGGTCCCCTAGGCCTGAAAGGCAGAGCGGTGTAACTCAATAGCATCACACTCCCAGTCCTCCTACACCACCTTCCTATGGAAGGCCATTCTGAGAGAAGTCCCTTTGGGCTGGCTCACGACCGTCTTCACTTACGGGGATTGTCTGGGGGTGAGAGAGTCCATTTACGTTATGTGCCCTGACTGATAATCAAGCTTGCGTGTGTATGCGTGCACGTGTGTGTGTGTGTGTGTGTGTGTGTGTGTGTGTGTGTGTGTATGTGTGTGTGTGTGTGTGTGTGTGATCTTGCCAGCTGGCTGCGGCAGATAGACCTGCTCTCTGACTAGTCTGTACTGGCTCCATGACTGCAGCTGCTGCGTGCGAGCCTCATCTAATTATGAGTCACCCGGTTCTCTGTGGAACCCTGTCCTTAACCCGAACCAGAGACAAGCACTTGCTGGGTCCCCCACCTACCGCTGTCAGTCAAATGATCGCACTTCCTGTATCCTGTTGGCAACTTAACAACACGGGAGTGAGCCAGCAAGGGATTTTGTTGGTACGACCTTCAGTACTCAAACGGGCTCGCCAGACAGGAACTAGAGGGAGAGCTTCTCTGACAGTGAGTTAACCTCTTGAATAGGAGCAACGCTGGAAGGCAAGAAACCGGGGTGTGTGTCCAGCAACAACCAGGAAGACAGAATGTTTAGTTCCACAAAATAAACAAATAAAAGAAATAAGGCGGACTCGGCCTTGTGACTGTTATCTCACAGCACCACGTACACTCTCACACACACACACACACACACACACTAGAAATCCACTAGAACACAGCGAATAGCGTCAAAAGGGCTAGGACTTAGATGTGCATCCTGTTATCTGGGGTGGTCTCTTCCTGTTCCGAACAAACAGACAGGCAGATAATACCATAGAAAGAGAGAGATAGTGATAGAGAAATACAGAGAAAGAGAGAGAGAGAGAGAGAGCAATACATGTCATGAAAAAGATTAATATTGTTTGAAATAGAGATGGATAGAAAGAAAAAAGAAAGAGGCGAGAGTGCGTGCAACAGGGGGGAGGAAGAGAGGGGAAAACTCCCAAGCATCCCCATCCACACTAGCAGGGTCTGATTAGGGTGCAGGGCGGGACGGGCTGGCTCCCAGCCCTCCATACGTCATCAACAGCCAGCTAGAGATATCAACCTGATATGGAGCCAGCTGGGGCCCTCTGTCCGTTCTCCATTTTATACGGAGGACTCCATTTTACACTGAAGATTCCATTTGAGACATAGGTGTCCTCCATTTTGTGGTGAGGATTCCATTTTTTTAAGAGGACTCATCATCATAATGACTCCTTGTAATAATGAAGACTCCATACTATGCAGAGAACTGCATTTTACGTATAATGAAGACTACATTTTATGCAGACTAATATACTTGGTGCCCGTCAGGGCAAAACATTCCACTGCACATTGGGATTAAAACTGTATTAATATTTAACAAGGTCCTGGGATCCAATTAGTTTGGGATCGAATTTGGAGCTACTATGAAAACATAATCCTAGTAAATCACCATCAAATCTGATGACTGCTCAGATCCACACTTTACCTTTAGATGTCAGAAGATAAAATACTAAACATAAGAAAATTCAAACAAAGAGTCACAGTGAACCCGTTTGAATTTCAGTCAGCTGATTCAGCATGAATAACAGATGAATTAATGCAGTGTAGCTTCTCTCACCAGCGGTGTTAGCCTGGAGTTTTTTCAGCGAGCGTACCAGCCCCTTGTAGCCCTCGAAGCTCCTGTCGTTCTGGGTGTAAAGCAGAATCTTCTTGGCGTCCACAAACAGGCGGGAGATACTGTGCAGGGGAAAAAACAGATAATCCTCAGACCTATTAGAAGCCAGCGAAGTGAACCTGGAGTCACTGAGGTTACGGAACAATCATCGATATGTCGCCAATAAATCAGACAGTCCAACAAACAGATCATCGCACAGGTGTGCGAAAATAACTTGGTTCTAAAAAACCATTAAGCTAGAATCCAAAATGAGCATTACGAATTTACAAGGGATTTAGGTTAAGAGCAGGCAGGTCATCACTACGAATACTACTTCAAATAGTAAATCATTTCACAAAACAACCCTATGCTGTCTACTGTAGCTAAATCAGTAGTTAAACATCAGCCCTCCTCGTCCCACTCACATAGAGTCGTTGAAGTTGCCCACCACTCCGGGAGACTCTCCGGGCGTGGGGTTCCTGAAGCAGGGGTTGTTAGCGTTGCAGATGATGCCCTGCATCCAGGGCAGGGTGCCCGCGGAGGGCATGGCCTTGTTCGGGAAATGGCCTGGCGCAGAGAGAGAGGGGAGGGGGCGGGGGGGGTTCCAAGGTCAGTATTAAGGGTATACAACGTAGAGAAGCTGAATACTGTATACCAACCTTAAAAAAATGTCAACAGGAAAAGCATTGCTTCACCATAAACAACCATTACAAAACTGTAAACGCATATTATCACCCCTAAACTGTCATTAACATAGTTTAAAGTCATAGTAATATTGAACCATAAACAACCGTAGGCATAAAGTCCAAAGTTATAAACAAAAACCCTTTGTCACCCACGGTGGGAATTTCCAAGCAAGTGCAGACTTGGAGTGGATGTACTAAGATCCTCTTTACTGAAGAACAGTAAACTACGAAAGGCCCTGCCCTTAGTAACAGCACTGACCGTTCCATCTCTCTTCAGACACGGGTGTATAAAGAAACTATGTTTTCAGAGACAGAGGCCATGTCGGGTGAACAGTCACACTCTCCATCCCTAATATTTCTTTTGTATCTCTCTCTAGCTCCGTCTTATCTCTTATCAGGTGATACCATGCTGCTACTGTGTGCTGTGCTTGTTTTTAAAAGGACAAGGGCTTGAGGAGATAGCCCTGTGGAGGGAGTAGGTTGACCCCGCGGGTTCAGAGGTCAGAGGGGTAACTATTGACATTGCCGTGAGGTATAGTTTGAACAAAGGATGTCCTTCCGCCGAGGAAGCGAGAGTACTGCGTGGTCAGAGAACAAGATGGAGGCCTGAACTCAAAGGCTGCTGAGATAACTTTCATTTCGTACATTCGTTTCATTTCCTCTTTCTTTCGAAGTGTGCGTGTTCATTTCCAATTTTCTGCAGTGTGTGTATTTGTCAGTTTAAATGCATCTGTTGGTAGGCGCCTGTGTTTCCGCACCTCAAAAGAATGCCCATTAATTTGAACAGATTGCTCCTTATGCGTGTGTTCTATGAAATATACACAAAAACCTGCCAGGTATCGGCTTAACAAGGCCTCCAAACACAGAGAGCCTTACAAAAAAAGAAAAGAAAAAGAACACAGTGAGATATATCACCGCCTTCAGGCTCAGTATTACACATTAGTCTGCCGGCAGGAAGCACTTGATCACAGATGCTAACCGCATTAAGACAGCGAAGCACTTCTCTAAGGATCTGTTGGCCTGGTCAGCAACATTCCCTCTAGGCCTCTTTCGACCAGATAGGGTCAATCCTAATGGGAGCACCACTCTCAAACTGACCCAACTTGCAAGGGGCAGTGCAAACAAACGCACCCCCTCAAAATGTCTAATTCTGACGCTGGTTTTTGATCTCCAGTCCAGTAAAAATGTATGCAACTGAAAAATACTCTAGAAAAACGAATTGTTGTCAGTCTCACATTACTGGGGTGATGTTACGAAACTGATGTTACAACTTTGTGGAAATGGAATAGCAGGAAAAACAAGTGAAGCGAATCAAAGGGGAGAAAGAGTGGATTGACTTTTTCATTTTCCTGTTGCTAAGGTCATTATTGTTGCATGCTCGGTTTTTCCAGGTGTTTAAGGTCCAACAATATGCCACCACAACCGTACAGGGAAAACAAATATTAGCCAATAGCGTGGGCCCAGGCCATTGGCCTGTTAGTACAACATGGATGATTCACTGTGTCCTTCAAGGACACTAAGCTAAGCTAACCGCTAACATGATGAAAGATATGTTGGTTCAACATACATGTTCTTGGTAATGTTTTCTACAGTGACAAGCTTCATGGCTTGGTTTTTCGGGGGTAAACATTTGAAACGACCCTTTGTCCTCTCTTCTATCTGTCTTGTCCTCCGTTTCTCGGTGTGCTTCTCTCTTTCTCTGTTTTCCACCAACCTATCCACCCCTCCAATAGGATACAGCAGCCCCCCCCCCCCCCCCCCCCCCCTTCTCTGTCCCGCCTTAGAATACTTACATTCATGTTGTTCGTAGGGAGGGTAGTAGAAGCGGACGGAGATGAGGATAAAGAAGATGAAGAGCGGCCAGATAATCTCAATAAACAGCTGGAGCTGGAGGGAGGAAGAGCACAGGGGAGGAGGAGAGGGTGAGAGGTTGAACAAAACACTGGCGCACGTTCTGAAACCAGAGCAATGGAGAGTGGGAAAGCGATCGGGAAAAAAAGTCACAACAACAGAGTGTCACTTTAGGGTGGCCCACCTGTGAAGATATTTGCTTTGGCCACTATCGGTTGTGTTTACCCAAACACTTCTTACGTGGTCCACAGCACCAGAAGAACAAAGAACACCCCCGCCACCCCCCTCGACACCTTCAAAATGAAACAGCCCGGCTAGAACAAAGGAATTGGGTCATTCCATATCATGTTGTGGCTCCTGACAGGGGGGCTTCTTTACAAAAGGGGGGTGGGGAGGCTAGTCCTGATTCTTTGTAATCCCCCCTTCTTCAGCTGGTGGGAGGAGAACGGTCGAGGGTGGGCCAGGGGACATATGTGACACCCGGCCGTCTGTGTGGCTGCAGTCTGTAGAGGGGATCGGGAGCTGTAGACATCACCACAGCGGTGGGTCGGTTGCCTTAACAAGTCTGGTGGTGAGGCCTTACATGACCTTCTATGGGAAAAGGTCTCTTTCCCAAAGAGATTTAACATGAGTGTACTGACTGCACTTGTTCTAAACAACGGCAACGGCAACGGAACCCTGCGGGCTCATTCTATTCCATCCGATTCTATAGTTGGCACAGGGATAGTGAGTGTGTTAGCTTTGAATGACTATTGATAGACATTGTTCTAATGGTCTTTATGTGGGTCATTAATCATGAGAAATCCAGAGTGAATATGGAATAATGTGTTTGCTTGATTTAATAAAAGAATACTCTGTAGCAATAAACGTGCAGCCTCTTAGACTCCCACATAAAAATGAGTCATTCATTTTGTCCATACTCTTTCTGGTAAATGTATCATCAGTGAATGAATGTAAAACGTGAATCACATTAGGTCATTCTCTCAATGCTGAATAACCAGGAATTTTGTGGTGAAATTCCTGCAAGAGACCTTCTGACTAAAATGTGTGTGTGTGTGTGTGTGTGTGTGTGTGTGTGTGTGTGTGTGTCCTGTCAAGATGTTTGTTATAATTCTCAAGGAATCACTGCACTTCATCATGTGCGACACCACTTTACACGTCGTCATACAAATGTAATAAACGTCGTGCTTTTTCCCTTGAAAAAAATCAGTTCCCTTGGTATGCACTACAGTACTTACAGTTTGTCTTCGTCGGTAGGTGAAGTTCTTCCATAGCAACAAGCCTAGCTGGGTAGAGAACGCCATCACGCCTGCTGCCGGACCCCACTGAGCACACTCCTGGCCCGAGCTGCAGAACAACAGGCCACGTTGTCAGAGAGGAGACAGAGAGAAAGAAAGAAAAGAGACCCGTGTTTTTATTGAATTTATTGGTAAGCACTTTGCAACTGCATTTGTCAAGTGCTGCAGACTACACCTTACTATAAGACATTGGACTTACACACAGATTCATTGTTTGAAGTCACCCTACAATATGGCGAATTGTTGATTCAGTTTACAAAAATGATCAAAAAACAGTCCCGAATATTTTTATGTATGGCCACTAAATCACACCCTGTGAGTCCACTTATCTCAATTAAGGCATAAACCTAGACTTAATGGCTATTTATTAAGATGAGTCACCACACTAAGCATTTACAGTGACACTAAAAAAAGTGACCAGTCCCTGAATGCAACAAGACAGGGCTAAACCATTTATCGAATGACAATAGCCAGTAACGTCACCTAACTAGCTGTATAGCAGTCAGAAAACCACACACACACACACACACACACACACACACACACACACACACACACACACACACACACACACACACACACACACACACACATACACAAACACACTCACACAACACACACACAGCTGAAAATTTGAGCACAGTGAACGCTGAGTGGATCATGCATTAGTTCTGACGTTTCAAGGTCCAAATTAATTTTAACCAACATCCGACCACACTTTAATCAATCACATCAACAGACCTTTATTTGTCAGGAAGGATGGGGCTCTTGTTTGACCCCATGCTTGGGGAAAGGGCCTAATGTTTCATAAAACGCGCAGGGACTTTGGGACTAACTAATAAAGAGTTGGCACGCTAGGCCACCCACTCCTTACTGGAATAGGAAGGCCTTGGAATTACTTTATTCTGACATGGACGAGTTAGTTCCTTTTTGTATTTGTATTTTTTATTCATTCAATCAAATGCTTGAATTGACTTTACAAACTTTACAAACTTTAAGCATAAGATATGATATGTCTTAACGAGAGAGAGAGAAAAAAAAACACATCAATAAGCCAACGTATTTTTTGGTGCGGATCATTGTGTCAGAGTTGTGTGGAGGCCTCATTGTGGAGCTGTTTCAAATTCACGCCGCAGAAAATGGGCATATCTTAAAATGTGAATGTATTTACGTTCGCTGTTAAAACGATATTGTTTCACACATATCTTCTGAGAAATGAATTAGATACATATTTCAACAGATCACAAAGCGCTAAGAGACCGAAATAGAATGTTCGTGCTTTAAGGGAACAACAAAAAAAAACATCTATGCAGACACCAATGTTTTGGTGCAAAACAACTGCGCCTCTAGCGTTTCATGTGAATATTGCCATTTTGACTTGTTTACAGTTATTTTTTTCACTCACGTGCCTAGGCGATATTGTGCTTATACACTTTTAATGCAACGGCCGTGAGCATATCTGCCATTGTTTAAAACGTAATTGGATTCGGAGAGAGAAAAATCCAAAAGAAAAGGAGCAGGAGATTAAAAGTAAAAAAATTATAGACCTTTACATAACATACTTCAAAGAGACACTCTGATGTTAAGATTTGGTAAAACATTTGAATAAAAAAAAAAAAAGACTTTGATTCAACTACCCATGAGATATTAAAACCAACGTTGAGGGTGCAAAATGGCTATTCACCCATGCAAAAGGCATGAATCAGAAGAAAACAAGCCATAGCCTAATAACAAATCCAAATGATCAATAACAACAACAACCAAAAACATTTCTTCATTGTAATCTACTGATATTATTTTCTATGAAATAGTCTATCGACATACATTTATTTATGGATGTCTATATGCTGTAGATTCGATCGGCTTGTTTGTCATTATTCCGAGTGAACTGAGGTTACTACCGGTCATTCAGCGCAGCGTCGCTCAACACAATGAGCGAGAGCAGATGCTTCACCAAATTGACTGCATAGCAGACAGTTCAATAATGTGCTTATACCACATTGTGTCAGCTTGATCAAGCAACACTCACACATTCAAAACAACGGTCCTTCACTGCGTTTTGATTATTCTACTGATTCTTAAAGTAAAACTACTCAAATTGAAGTGCTGTTCATTGTAAACAACATATTGCGCGCACGCGCTGGTGTATAAACAAGCTCTGTTATGACCATCATTTCCAATTACAAAGATTAAAAAAGGTATATGCAAATTGATGAGAAGGATCATGAAAAAAAAGCTACAAGAGTCCCTTTTGTCCCATTAAATAAAATATAACATTAGAGATAAAGGCATACCTTTTTCCCCGCACGCTACAAATACCCGATCCTTATGTGGTCATGAATTGTAATTCCTTTGAATGAAAACGGATAAACAAAACTTCGTTTTTCCTCTTGTCTCTGTGGCCTTATTGTCCTCGGCTGTTCTGGGTTTCTTGTTCTAGTAGAACTGACTTTTTTTCTCCTCCAAGCTTTTATAGCACAACCCCAAGCAGCGCTTGAGAGCGAAGAGGAGGAGGAGAGAGAGGTAACTAGCGGTCA
This sequence comes from Aplochiton taeniatus, assembly GCA_017639675.1. Lineage (NCBI taxonomy): Eukaryota > Metazoa > Chordata > Actinopteri > Galaxiiformes > Galaxiidae > Aplochiton > Aplochiton taeniatus. The sequence goes on from CM030176.1 coordinate 7,589,032, forward strand.
AACCGAGACGCGGCTGCTTCAGCTGCTTCCTCTATATAAGGCAAGCACGTGTCGAGTCATAACAGATCTTTAAAGGGAAACATCTACCTCTATATCAATTTATGAAGATTAATTTTAGGTGAAATCATGAAATCCTTTGGTGAGAATTACATTTTCAACCAGTCAGACCCCTTTAAGTTAGTCTCTGTTCTTCTCTCTCTACAGGGTGTACATTCACACAATATGACCTAAGGCCTATGCATTAATGGCACGTGATCTCCCTCTGTCTTTCACTCTCTCTCTCTCTCTCTCTTTTTCTCTGTCTGCCTCGGTGTCTCTCTCCTTCTGATGTGGGTCGACCTCAGACATAATAGTGACAGTGTGTGTGCGTGTGTGTGTGTGTGTGTGTGATGCCCTGACCGTCACCCCACGGCTCCGGTCACAAGTAGCATTGTTGATGAGTGACTTCGAGTGTGCCCCCCCCCCCCACACAACAGAGAAAAACACGGCTGACAGGCTGGCTCAGCCTAGTTCAGTTAATTTGCTCTGAACTACTGCTGGGCAACAAGTCTGTGTGGTTACGGAGTCTGGCTCACGGCAGCTTCGACTGCGTAAGAGGAGCCATTGTGAGAGGGTTTTCTTTTGGGATTTCACGGTGATGTTTAGAGGATTCAAATGGTCCGTTGGACCTACGGAGTTATTTCTACTTTTAGGGAGGGCATTTTTGTGCCAGTGGTCCTAGTCTATAGGACAGTTTGATGGGATGAATTGAAAAGTTGGTTGGTATAAGACAGACTTTATAATCCTATTTGGATTGTTAAGATCTCCCAAAGAGCACAGTAGAAGTCTGGTTTACTGTACAAAGCCTTGCCTAAAGATGGTCTGAGAGAGGGCCTGGTTGACCATCTGTTAGCCGTTAGATTAGAGGTAGTTCACCGAGAGCCGCAAGTTCTGCTCCCAGATTTTTCATTAACGACGAATTAAATTCAGCGAGCGTGTGTTTTGTATGGGTGCTCGATGTTCATGGGTGTGAAGGGAGGTTAAATCCCTCCCTTTAAAGTTACCCTCGTAATCAAACGGCAGGAAGCATGGATGGAACCATTGACTTGAAGTGACCATGACCACACGTGGTGTATGGTTAGGGTTAGGCTTAGGGTTTGGGTTAGGCCCAGAATCAGACAGGAACAGAACTTATTCAATGCGTGTTTCTCACTGAGAACCCGGTTAATGCGGGGCAGCTGTCTCGTCAACTCGAACCCAAAGTGCAGTGCTGACGGGCTTAGCTTATTCTGCTCATTTTCAGAACCGTGCGGTTTTATACACTTCATCAGCAGGTTGAGTCCTTTTTTCCCATTTGGGGTACAGTGGTACCAACAGGGCGTCGTGGCGAAATATGGCCGCCAATTATAGAGATTAGTCACACAATCCATCAAGAAATAGGATTAACATGAACCTATCAACGGAGACGAAGCAAGATAGATAATCACTGAAGACAACAGCAGAATGAAATTGCTTAATCTGATTAAATTAAGTGTCTAATTGAAAGCTACTTCCATTGCCATGTGTATATGTTCCAATAGGTTTTCATGAAGACAGTTCCATGAGGAGTGAATACAAAAAGATGTGTGTTTTAAACCCTGGACATCATCAAATAGACTGCATTTTAAATCTACAAGAGATGATGTAAAAGAAAATACAAAAATGACTAAGTCTCATCATCGCATTTTTACCAATCTTATGGGCAGAGGTGCCCACACCTTTAGACTGTTATCAGGGTTGTGAAAATAAAAAAGTTGCCATCAGTCATCAGTCTAAGAAGGGCCGGTAGGTTAAATGTTTCACTTAAAAAAAAGATTTACCTGCATCTAACATCCTATGTCAACCACATTGCAGGAATACCTATTCAACGTTTGCAGGAGTTATTATGTTACGTTTTTTTCTTCTAGTTAGGATATCTATCTAGAACAAAAAGTAGAGCTGTGACAGTTTCAGCTCTGCATTCATCGTTGCTGCGACCTTGCTCCCATCTCCAATCTCCTTTCCGGGGCTCCACGAAATTGACTCTCTGTAAGGTACCATCAAGGACAAGTGTCTATAAGGGAGTCACCTGATATGACAGGAACCACATTTTAGGAAATCCTGAGGCATGGCTTCCAAATATGTCGACCTCACTGTCGAATGAGTCATTGCGCCTCCATTGGGCTAGTCAAATAAGACTGTTGTGGCTAGCACCACAGGGGGTTAGATTACACTTTGTGTCTGAATGGTCAACGGTTATCCCATATATTATATTCGAAAATACTCTTAGATTATCACGAAGTTCTTCATACAATTACAAACACAAGTACAAAAAAATATATAAATCTAGCTTTCACAAATCAAAGCTATAAACTACAATTTGGAACAGGGGTACGCCTATATTCCCGTTGATATAGCCTACATTCTTACGGTTGCAAATGAAATTATGTAAACAATTCATCAGTATCTCGCTAATGCTTATACAAAAGTACGCTACATTCATGCCAACCCCAAAATGTTTGACTGCGGTGAGTGGCCAATTAGTATAAACGGGGTTTGGTGGTTTAAGAAGATTGTTGATGTGTGTTCTATGATGGGGGTTGTTTGATTAAATCTAGAGCTTCAGGAGAATGCTGTTAATGCACGAAGATAAACGAATTTCTCTA
>CM030176.1:7596694-7601694 GCA_017639675.1 Aplochiton taeniatus
TCTGCCATGGAAACGCAGACCTCCTGCCGTGGGGAACTCAAGGACACACTGCCACCTTGGATGTGTGTCTGTCTAACCAATGCATGGAGAATTGAAACAACGTATTTCTTTTGCTCTTTTGTTTTTCTTTCGAAGTTTATGGTAACCATAGCGGTTGGAGTGTTGGAGTGTGTGTGTTTGTGTTTGTACAGCGCTAGTCCCCCCTGTTAGTGAAAATGCTGATGTTTATATTCGCTTCATCGACTTAAAGAGCTATGGTAAGGTTGTGAGACATGCTACAGTGCTACAGTGTTAAAATTAACGGTTTAGGAATCTCCTTACAGAATAACCATGGTGCAAGAGCCTTGATTTAGTTTGCTTGTGAGTGTGTGTGCTGTAGTGGTTGTGGGTAGAAAACAAATCTAAAGTCTTCTCCATGTAGGGCTCAAATCATTGTGGCGCTCATGTGCGCTATGTAATTATAAGTATATAATTGGTAGTCACATTGTCAATTCCCCCAATAACATGAAGTTTGTTAAATCGACTCTATGAATTACCCTGGTTGTAATTTTCATGAAGCAGCTAAAACAATGCTTCCTCTATGTCATTTTGAAGCAGTCGAATTCCGTTCTCTGCAGCGTTGAGAACCAGCCTTCATCTGTCTGTCTGTCTGTCTGTCTGTCTGTCTGTCTGTCTGTCTGTCTGTCTGTCTGTCTGTCTGTCTGTCTGTCTGTCTGTCTGTCTGTCTGTCTGTCTGTCTGTCTGTCTGTCTGTCAGGTCTACAGCGTTCCAGGTTATTCAGACTGTCGACCACTAGGGGTAATCTAGAGCACCAAGAGCCAGGGACCACCATTACGGTTTGCACAGCACTGGTTTCTACTCAGATAAATAGGGAAAAACAGCTTCACTGGAAGAAGACTTAAAGCGATCTTAAGTTAGAGAGACAAAAGAGTACAAGGGCGGAGAGACTTTTCAACACAACTACCCAGCTGGGTTCAACATGGAAAGTATAAATGACAGGGCTTCACAAATGGGTCAACCTACAACAGATTTTTATAGGAACATTTTAGTACAGCGACGTTTCCTGTGGCTCTCTGTTGGCTGCAACAGTGTCATCCATGTGTGGCACACACAATTCATGTGCCCACTTTGGAATGGCAGTTACTGTAGAGTAATGTCTCACTTCACACGCATGCACGCACGCACGCACACACACACACACACGCACACACACACACACACACACACACACACACACACACACACACAGCAGTTTAGTGTACTTAGCTGTTTAGTAAGCATGGTCCCCATGTTATGTTATCATGTCCATGATTTGTACGATTCTACCGGTGGAATTAGTAAACAACATAAAAATGTCTTGCTCCAGATCTACTTAAAATTCAGGGTTAATGTTGGAGTATTCATGTTTAGTTTGAATGTGTCTAAACCAATGTATCATTGATTTAATTGCGCATGACACAAAATTTGCCCTGGCAGGCGGTTGAAATAACGAAAAGCTCACTTGCAAAAGGGTTGGATTACGGGGTCTACAGCTAATTATCAAGCCTTTCAACAAAGTTTAAAAGGAAGCAAACTAACGGCGTCAGAAGTTGTGAGACAAGCATGATTCTGCTCCCCGGTTACACAGGACGTGACGGTTTGAATGTCTGCACAGCTTCCTTTGGTGCTTGTTTAATGCTTACACACTATAACTTGACCTGTTACAGTTTTTTTTTTGTCCAACAAGCTACACTCTGCTGTGGTCAATCAAAAGCCCATCTTTTTGGGGCTCTGTCATAAAAGTTCTGTACAGAGAAGTCTGCAGAGAAAGATTCTTCTGGGGCAAAAAACAAACAGAGGGAAAAATGATACTTCTGCATCTGCGTCGCCTAGTTGGATCTAGCCACAGCATCTTATCAACATTCCAGGCAATATCTTCCCTGGCTAGACAGTGCTTGCATCCTGATGGAGGAGTCAACAATTGAGCAGTTAGGTGTTTGGCCAGGCGTCTTGGCCTATGATTCTATGGGTGTGGCATTTTGAATGGCAGTGTTTTGAAAGGGCAAACAAGTGACTTTGTGTCAGATTCCTGTGTCTTATGCAGAGAACTGTGTTTTGAAAAACTCTTTGCGTTGTGTTTTGCGAGAAGTGTGAGGCTGAGAATGTGCTTAAAGTTGTGCAGATCTGGGCCGAGATTTTGCTCTCTGAGTGTCAGTTTCATTGGCTGTGATTTATGTGTCATTTGAGTGTGTTAGCAATTTAAAAATAAACTGTAACTAAACATCCCAAAGCTAAAGACAGACCCATTTAGCAAACGTTTAAACACTATTCCTCCAGTTTCACACGATTCAGATTTGTTGAACGTTTTATGAAAAACTCCACACACAAACCTCGTCATATATCATTGGCTGCACCATGTGCTCATTTAGAGAGCACTGGCATTCGATATCATCAACTCATCACCGCTGAAACCAAATTTACACACAGGTGGAAGCACCCCAGTCCAACCAGTTATTTGTTTGTATTGTTTGTTTTTGTTATGACATCTTACTAAGAATATTTCTCTGTCTCTCTCTCTCGCTGTCTCTTTCCAGAGTCAGTGAGGCTTGTGAACGGATCTGGTCTGTGCTCAGGCAGTGGAGGTGAAGTCTGATCAGTCGTGGGCCTCAGTGTGTGAAGCTGACTTTGACCGGCAGGATGCAGAGGTGGTCTGTAGGCAGTATGGCTGTGGGGCTCCTTCAGCCCTCCAGGGGGCGCTCTATGGAGCAGTGCAGGCTCCCTTCCAGACCAAAGAGTTTCAGTGTGAAGGCAGTGAGTCCTTTCTCCTGGACTGTGTCACCTCAGACTCAGCTAGAGACACCTGCTTACCTTGCAAGGCTGTTGGACTCACCTGCTCAGGTACAGGAAAAACAAAATCTTTTTCAACATATGTATATCAATAGGTAGACTTTAGCTGTGCCTACCAAAAGTTTCAGCACCCTTCGTGAAAGACACTCAAAAATGTCTTATAGGTTTGATTTATTTCTGCTCCCTGCTACAGTCTTTCATCTGATATGCCCTGCTGGACTGGAGTGGTTGTTTGTGCACAGGACGTCACTCTCTCTATCTCTCTGTCCATAGCCTGATGATGTGAGATTGGTGGAAGGAGGCAACCGCTGTGCTGGTGGACTGTAGATCAACCACCAGGGAGAGTGGAGACCACTGGTCTACTGGTTCCGTTACAGGATCCAGGAGTCCGCCGCTGTAGTGTGCAGACAGCTGAACTGTGGCTCAGCTGTTTCCACCAAAATGAGAACTGGATCCACGTTCGCACCTGTGTGGAGGTTTACCTCTCTGTGCGCTGGCTCTGAGTCCGCACTGAGGGAGTGTGGAGCAGTGAGAGAAGAGAGTACTTCCTCGGAAAGCCTGGATGTGATCTGTTCAGGTAATACTATACGTTGGCAGCTGATATCAATTGTTTCTGTAATGTGTTTAAACTATGCGTATACTATGATGTTTACTCGGTCAAAATGGAAATGCCATTTTTCTTTACTAGATTTTTCTCATTAAAGTATATGTCAAAGACCAGCTTAGGTAACATTAGGCACATATTTTATTATTATCGATTAAGCCTATATATCCTAAACAATTGTTAACGATTTAATGAAATGTTTAGCATGTCTCGATGAGAGAAGTGCTCCTCTCATGTTGTTTTACTAGGGAGAGAGGACAGCTGATCATAGTGGAGATGAAAATAGTTACTTTTCTCTCCTCCTCTGCTTCTCTCCTTCTCTCCAGGTCTGCTTCTTCAGCCTTCTATCAGCCTCTACTGCTCCGGGGTCTCTGAGGGCCAGCAGCAGGGGCTCCAGGTGTTTGGGGGCTACAGCTTCACCATCACCTACTCCATCCAGCCACAGTACCCAGGAGGTTCCTTCCACCTCACCTTCACCGCTCCAACACAACCCACACCCAGAGCCAGACAGCTGTCAATCACTCTGCCAACTTCCTGTTTCCTGCTGCTGACCACACCCACCAAGGGAACTACAGCTGTGATTATCACATCTATGTTTTCTCTCATAGCTTCTCCTCTAAGAGTGAACCCCTCTCTCTCACAGTCTCAGGTAATCTAGGATGGATATACACAGTATACTCATTTTAGGTTTCAAAATATTAAGCTTCTGTTTCAAACTATAATCAAGATCTTTGATTCTCATTCTGCATTTCAGCAAAGAATAGTTAGCACTTAGAACTGATTTATGATCTTTGAAAATAATTATAAACATTAATTTCTAATCAAACATGTCCTGTTTTCCCTAATGCATGCAGACACTCATCTGGCAGCTTTTATCATCAGAGTGGTTGTGGTGCTGACTGTGCTAGTGGTGTCTAACACTGCCCTCTATCTCTTCAAGGTACTGCACACACATTCAACACTAGCTTCATAAATAGATCAATATTTTCTGAACACAAAAAGAGAAAAAGAGTTGCAGAGACAGAGAGATGTAAAATACAGCCAGTTACTGACTCTTGCTGCTATGTGTCTTCAGACCACCAAGGGGCAGAAGCCCAGAGAGGAGAGCCCCATCTATGAGAACATTGAGTGGGTCTCCCTGCATACCAGCGCTGAAGCTGGGCAGAGAGAGGAGAGAGGAGCCAAGGATACCGAGTAGGATCTACAAACTGCTCATCTTACATCCAGATGGACTGCTCTCCATTCTCAGAACAACGTCCAGAGATGAGGACTTCTCTGATTAATACTGTAGATGATACAGTATACAGTCTCTTTATATATTGTATCTCTTTTTCATAATTCCATAAGCAAAAACAACATAGAGCAGCAGCAGGGACTTAAAGTAACAACAAGAGGAAATATATTCATTGTCCTGGGATCATATTTCATTCAACAACCAGACTTATTAAAGTTGTGGGGGTGGGACTCTTGTAATAATAAACCAAAGGTTGGAGCACCATCCCCACAACTTTACAAATTGCCTTATGTTAATATTAATAATATGAAATAAAGGCTATCAGCACCATTCAGT
>CM030176.1:7611694-7614194 GCA_017639675.1 Aplochiton taeniatus
TGTTCCTTCCCAAAACATAATGTTCCTTCTCACAAAATACTGTTCCTTCCCAAAACATAATGTTCCATCCCAAAACATAGTTTTCCAATGAAACAGTGAAAAGAAATGTAAGGTCTCCCCTTTTCTGTCTCTCATCTTTACCAGTTGGTTCACCATAACTGTCGTCGGGAAAACACCATCAATCAGGGAAGACTACACCCTTAGAGCTGCTCTATCATTTACTTATGTGTGTGTTCCTGTATGTGTGTGTGTGCGTTCCTGTGTGTGTATGGGCCACCTCTGTAAGTGCTGTGACGCTCGCCACATAGCTTTATGAAGATGTTCCATTTCATGGTAAATTACTCTCCTGAGTCTGAGACGCTGCCTTTGAAAACCTCACTAAACACAGTGAGAGAGGGACTCACACTGAGGGAAAGGGTGTGTCTGGTCGAGAGGACTGGAGAAAGAGATACACACACACACACACACACACACACAGTGTGAAGACTGGAGAAAGACAGACACACACACACATACACACACAGGGTGAAGACTGGAGAAAGAGTAAAGAGAAGATGTGAGACAGAGTCCCTGCTGTATTATGTGGGATTTTCTCTTCAGATTTAACCAACAGGAAACAAAACATACACTGCCAAACATAGAATCATGAGGATGAACAAGGTTTATGGGATTACATGCTGAGAAAGATGACCCTTCATGATTCGAACGAGATGCCGTTTAAAAATGGGATTTGGGATTAACTCACAGACGATGCTTTGTTTCTCTAAAAACAATATTGTTTATTTTCATTGTCTTGGTATAGTTATATACATGGCATAATTTGTGCTTTTTCATTTCCAACATAGACAAATCGGGTACAGAAAAACAAAGAAAAGAAAAAACAAATCAGTCCGTGAATTCTGGAGTCTGAGGAGATTTGGAGGGAGGGCATACGTACAGGGAATACTCCGGCGGGAAAACGAAACAAGTGTTTGTCCGAAGGTCAGAGAAAGAGAGGAAGGGCATGTGCTTTACCAATAGTGTGTCATCACTTTGTTCGAAAACGAAAAGAGGAAAATAATATGATAATGTTTTTTTTTGTCCAGGACTCGGGTTATAGTGTTATTTACCCCAGATCAGCAGAGAGTCGGCGACAATATCCTCTCATATTCTCAAAAACACATCGGAAAATATGGAAAAAAAAAAAAAAACTAAAATAAATAAACAGATCAAAAAAGAAAAGTCAAATAGCTCTGCCATTTCTGCTCGTTTTCTGTAACATTTTCTTTTTGGAAGAGGCGGCCTTTTATTCAAACCTCACCCTCTAAGGATCCTGACTCCTGTTCTGGTTCATATGGAGGCAGAGCAGAGTGGAGAAAGAAGAAGGCGAGGACGAGAGCGGAGGGAGGGAAGAGAAGATGGCAGGAGGGGAGGAGGGTGAGTGGTGTTTGGAGAAAAAAAAGGTGGAGAGAGTTAATTAGCGAAAGATGACTCAGACTGGGCGAAACGGCGACGATCACAGAATGCAGAGTACAGAGTGAAGTAAGAGAGAAGAATAGAAAGACCTTTAGCAAAAGACGGGTACTTAAAATGCAACTCCACCCTTAAAGGCAAAGTCACCTTTTTATCGCATTCATTCCCAGGAACTCCTACAGCCTAAGCAGGGTGGAAAATGTTCCCCTGGCCCAACTTTCAATCTAGTTCTGTTAATAGCCACTTCTTGGTCTTTGGCCATCTCCTATCTCGTTATCTTCAGTGTAGTTGCGTCTTCAATCCCTTTCTGCTTACCCCCACATTCAATGGTTCTAGTTCTTAAGTGATTCCCCCTTTGTTTGTTAATGTCGGTTTAGGAGAGAGGGGAGATAACAGGCAATTAGGTTCATCATTGTGCATTGGTTTGTATCTTCTGGTTCCGCAAGAGAGACAAAAATAAACAAAAGAATGACGTGAGAAAGAGAATAGTTTGGTCAGCTATGGAAGAAAAACGACAGTGATTGGAAAGATTTAAAAATATATATAATCATAACCAAGTAGATTAAAAGCAGAGAAAGAGCATGAGAGAGAGGAGGGCTTTGGAAAGAGAGAGGGAGAACACCGGCCTCCATTAGAACAGGAAGTAGTTGAGGGTGGTTCAAAGGTCAAAGGGGAAGGCCTTTCTGGTGTATAGATCACTTAGCTAAAGGTGCAGTGACCCTTCTGCTAGCCTTTAGCCAGTTTTGTTCGGATGCACCCGCTATCTGCTAACTAGCCATTAGCATTAGCTAAATGCTGTCCATGGGAGGTGTCTCTTAGCCGTTAGCATTAGCTAGGCTAGTGATTTCCAGATGAGTTGATTAGCATGTAAGCTTCACTAGCGCTGTCCAGTTGTGTCCACTAGCCATTAGCCTGGCTATGGCTGTCCAGGTGTGTCCGCTAGCCATTCGCTTGGCCGGCGCTGTTAAGCCGTGTCCATTAGCCGTTAGCTTAGCCAGTGCGTTCCAGATAGGTCCGCTGCCTGTCATCTAAGCCAAGGCTTTCCTAA
>CM030176.1:7619194-7624194 GCA_017639675.1 Aplochiton taeniatus
GACAGGACCGGCGCCAGCGTAAAATCAATGAGGTGGCCTTCAAAATACACGAGGGGCCTAAATATGATTGCTTAATTCTAAAAGGAGAAAGGTATATATGGATCCTACAGGCTACAACTGTACCTAACACAGCCATTTCACAAGCTGTGATACCACAACCAATGTCAAAGAGTGAGCAGTGAATTACCAAAATTGCCGCTCAATAATGACACATCCACAAATAGCTAATTCTACTTCTACTAATTCTACACAGCGAAAACAATCTTATATTAATAATACGCATAATGTAAAGAAAGAAGAAAGAAAGAACATGACTTATTGGTTTTCAAATGGTAAATACTTAGCTTTTCACAAACTACATAATACAGGGACGCAAAACGGAGGTGGCACCAATTATTTCTGAGGTGGCAATGGCCACCCTGTAGCGCCGGGAGACTGTGTGTGCGTATGTGTGTGTGGGAAAGAGAAAGAGCGAGCGAGCTAGAGAGAGAGAGAGTGCGTGTGTGGGTCAGTGGCAGTGACACGTCTATTTTTTCGGTTAATTACTGAGTTAATGACAAACTCCACTCCAGTAGGCACGATACATAGCAGGCTGGGAGAAGGAACACACACACACACACACACACACACACACACACACACACAAATAGAAAGAAGACACACACACACACAAACAAATAGAAAGAAGACACATACACACAAATAGAAAGAAGACACACACACACAAATAGAAAGAAGACACCCTCTCTCACACACACACACACACACACACACACACACACACACACACACACAAATTGAAAGAAGACACACACACACACACACACACACACAGTCAAACACACACACACAGATGGAAGTGAGGTGAGATCTGATCAGACGCTGTAATAAAGTCCCCTCCATCAACCAGAGCAGAGAGAAGAGGAGGAGGAGGAGAGGAGAGGAGAAGAAGAGGAGGAGGAAGAGGAGAGGAGGAGAGGAAGAGAGGAGGAAAGAAAGGGGGAATAGAAAGAGGACAAGGTCGCAAAGATTGATGGAGCTCATTAGTCTAATAAGGCCTTATAATGAACCTACCCACAGTGGCACTCACCGACACACACACACGCACACGCACACGCACACACACACTATACTAACAAACAACCACTAAAACACACACATAACTCTTATCTCACTATGTGCTTTTCAAACTGAAATACCGAAACAAATACGCACACATGCACACACCCAAGCACACACATACACCCTTAAACACACACACACACACACTCTCAAACATATATACACACACACACACGCACACACACCCAGAGGGAACCCCAGGTCTCACCTCCCCCTCTGAGGACTGCAGCAGCAAGTCTTTCCTGCAGGACGCCAGGAAGTCTCCCACGCCGGCGTTAAGCTCCACCCCGCGGGGGGCCTCCAGAGACAGAGACCGAGTGGGGGACTCCAACCTGAGAGAGAGAGTGGGGGAGAGGGAGAGGAGGGAGAGAAAGGGGAGGAGAGAGAGAGAGAGAGAGGGAGAGAGACGGGGAAAAGAGAGAGGGGGAAGGAGAGAAAGGGGAGGAGAGAGAGAGAGTGAAGGATAGATAGAGGGGAGGAGAGAGACAGGGGGAGAGAGGGAGTGGGAGAGAGGGGAGGAGAAAGAGAGGGAGGGAGAGGGGGAGATAGAGAGAGAGACAGGGGGAGGAAGAGAGACAGGGGAGAGAGAGAGAGAGAGACAGGGAGATGAGAGACAGAGGGGGAGAGAGAGAGAGACAGGGGAGAGAGAGAGAGACAGGTGGAGAGAGTGGTAGGGGGAGATTAGTTGAGGTTGACTCAATGTTTGCACTGACTGACTACATCCCTGATCAATAGAGTCTTTGAGTGAACACACACACAACACACACACACACACACACACACACACACACACGGTACTGGGCCACGGTACTAGATTGCCAGACAAGCAGGACAGTGGTCTGATTCTCTGTATCGATGTGAGAGTGGGAAGCCAAAAGCTCTTATCAGCGTTGCACGTAAACAAGGAACCTGCCCCCCCGACCCCCCTCACCGTCCGGCTCTCTGGGTCCTGCTGACTCAGTGCTCAGGTTTAAACGCTCTCTGTAGGCTGCCCCTACCCTGGTTGCCCTGGTAACATCATCCGGTCATTGAAGTCCCACCGCTAACCAGCAGCCAGGTCAAGATGGAACGACACATCTTCATTTGAGGATTTTCTGTTTTAGACCACCCCACTCCGGTCCAGTCGAGTTCTCCAGTCCAGTCCGGTCTAGTCTAGTCCAATCCAGTCCATTCCATTTCTCTAGTCGATGGAATTAAATTAATAGTCCAGTCCAATTTAGTCCAGTCTAGTCCAAGCCAATCTAGTCCAGTCCAGTCTAGTCCAGGGACCGACACAAAGACCAGTCCAGTCCAGTCAAGTCCAGTCCAGTCCAGTCCAGTCCAGTCCAATCTAGTCCAGTCCAGTCCAGTTCAGTTTGGTCAAGTCCAGTCCAGGATTTCAGTGTGTAAACAGCAGTGACCTGCACCCCAGCAGTCCCGTTCGTCTCAGAACAGAATAGGCCCGGATTGTAAAGCACTGTCTTTAGGCTCTGTATATTCCCCCATGCACGTCCTGACCTTTGTCTGCTAACGGCAGTATGGGCCTTACGTGTCTGCTGCCCTTTGAGGGGTGAGCCGCTAACCTTTAGGAGGGGCGCCTCCAGTACCCCCCCCATACCTCCTATACCACATCATTACCACATTAAACCTTCTCTGGGGGAAGCACCTGGAAGAGCACGCACTGACTTTTTGTGACTTCCACCATGAGATATGTTGATGGATGACAATCTCAAAAAGGGCGGATTTTGAGTTTTAGCTGCAGTGATTTGTGCGGAATGTGTTTCAGTGTGTGTGTGTGAGTGTGTGTGTGTGTGTGTGTGTGTGTGTGTGTGTGTGTGTGTGTCTGATGTAGAAATATAAAAATGCAGCCTTTGTGTTATAGGTCACTGTTTCGATCTCGAAACTATAGCTCCAAATGAAAGGAGTTATGGAGAGAGAGGTGGAGAGAAGCAAAAAGAGACAGGATGATAGAAAGATAGAGAGAAAGTTTTGGAAAGACAGAAATGGGAAAAGAGAGCGAGACAGGTTGAGAGACAAAGAGAGACAGAAAGGTAGAGAGAGAGAGAGAAATGGAGAGACTGGTTAGAGCAGTTTTAAAGTCTCCAGTGAGTCAGTCAAAGAGAAGAAGTCACAGTGCATTAGACAGCTGGCCTGGAACTATCTGTGTGTGTGTGTGTGTGTGTGTGTGTGTGTGTGTGTGTGTGTGTGTCCTATAGTCTGAGGTTATGCCTACTGAAGAGTAAATGTTGTGCTTCAGAAATTCCAGGTGCTTCAATCTGAATTTCAGTCAGCTGGAAAATAATGTGCATATGTGTGTGTGTGTGTGTGTGTGTGTGTGTGTGTGTGTGTGTGGACAGATATTTCTGCTAGAGGTGCTAAAACGTGTGTGTGTGTGTGTGTGAGCATGTGTGTGTGTAAGTGTGTGTGCGTCTATAAAACACTGGCCAATAGCCCGTGGGTCTATCTGCCGTAGCGCCCACGCTAGCGATATTCCTTGACAAATCCTTGAGACGGACAGAAGTGACTTTGTGAGCCTGTGGTGAAATGCAGCCTGGGTAATCACTAATGGCACTGAGAGCAGGGAAAAAATGTAAAGCAATTTCAGGGCTGTGTGCATCTGGATCAGGGTAACTTAATCAATAGTGAGGGTGGGGCTCCTCTCCTCTCCTTTCCTCTGCTCCCCTCCCCTCCCCTCCCCTCTCCCTCTCCTCTCCTCCCCTCTCCCTCTCCTCTCCTCTCCTCTCCTCTCCTCTCCTCTCCTCTCCTCTCCTCTCCTCTCCTCTCCTCAGATCCTAGTCAACAATAAACCCTCATATCAGTCTGTCTAGAGTTCTACTCAGGCAGCCAGACGGGCAGCAATCTGCCAAGTACTCAGGACCCCTCTGGCCCCCTCCCCCACCTGTTGGAGCCTGCCTGTCTGTCAGCTCGTCTACCCGTCTGTCTGTCCGCCTGTCTGTCTGCCTCCCTGTCTGTCTGTCTGCCTCTCTTTCTGTCAGCTGTGCCAACACAGATGCTCCAATGACGGTGTGTGTGTGTGTGTGTGTGTGTGTGTGTGTGTGTGTGTGTGTGTGTGTCTGCAGGGCTTGCACAGCTGCTATTGATGAGTTTATACTACAACAAGGGCGCGCGCATGTGTGTGTGTGCCTGTGACGGTGTGTGTGTGTGTGTGTGTGTGTGTGTGTGTGTGTGTGTGTGTGTGTGTGTGTGTGTGTGTTGCGTGTTGCGTAATCAAATAGCCTCTAGCCTTCTCCAAATAGTCTTTACCTAAGCTGGAACATTTGGCAAAGTCCTGAAACACACACACACACACACACACACACACACACACACACACAAACACACACATACGCTAACAGAACACTATGGTAGAAAAACAAATTTGTGTAGCTGTTGTTGTTCACATCCTCCCTCCGAGGATGTTTACACAAACAAACAACACGACACTACAGAACACCACACATCCAACAACAACAACAACAACAACAACAACAACAAGATAAGAAGCAGGGTCTCTCTGGTTGCATTTACATTGGCATGCTATTGTTTACCTTTGACACACACACACTTACACACACACACACACACACACACACACACACACACACACACACACACACGCGCACACACACACACACACGCATACACACACATACACGGTCACACCCTGGGATTCAAACACTATAGATTGTTCCCATAACCCCACCCCAGCAGGGTTTCCTCCTCTGGGCTGTCCTGTCGACAGATCGTGACCACAATCGTTTCTCCGTGTGTGTTCAATCAATCAGCCATTGAGCAAAAGGCCGTGCGGCGTTCTGTTAAACACACTCCACCGAGGAGGACAGAGACGTTTGCCTGCGAGGGTCAAGTGACGAGCCCACAACCCCAGCCGCTCTCTGACG
>CM030176.1:7631694-7636694 GCA_017639675.1 Aplochiton taeniatus
GAGAGAGTGAGCAGTGGCAGCAGACCTAATAGCAGCAGACCTCAGCCCCTGTGATAAAGCTGAGAGAGAGAGTGAGCAGTGGCAGCAGACCTAATAGCAGCAGACCTCAGCCCCTGTGATAAAGCTGAGAGAGAGAGTGAGCAGTGAGCAGTGGGGGGGGGGGGTGATAAAGCTGAGAGCTGTTCCAAGACGGTTCACGTCTCCACGGTGACAGCGCTACCCGGTGACAGGTGCCACTAGCAGGTAGTGACCATCCTCTCTGGCTACTCACACCAACATGACAGTGGCACTGTGTGTATGTGTGTGTGTGGCGCACCTCCCATTCTATCAGGGTTAAAGCAGGTGGTGTGTTAGTGGCCATCCACTGGGAGGGTCCGAGGGTCTCACATGATCTCAACCTGTCAGTTGTTGATGTGTGTGTGTGTGTGTGTGTGTGTGTTGTGTGTGGCCTGGGGGGTCTGAGGGACACTGAGGGTCTCACATGGTCTCAACCTGTCAGTTGTTGATGTGTGTGTGTGTGTGTGTGTGTGTGTGTGTGTGTGTGTGTGTGGCCTGAAGGGTCTGAGGGATATTAAGGGTCTCAGATGATCTCAACCTGTCAGCTGTTCAGTGTGTGTGTGTGTGTGTGTGTATGTGTGTATGTGGCCTGAAGGGTCTGAGGAACACTAAGGGTCTCAGATTATCTCAACCTGTCAGCTATTCAACGTGTGTGTTTGTGTGTGTGTGTGTGTGTGTGTGTGTGTGTGTGTGTGCGTGTGTCGGGGGTGTGAGGGACACCGAGGGTCTCCCAGGCCTTCGACCTGTCAGCCGTGTGGACAGGAGGAGGGAGGAGGAGAGAGACTGACGGCCCTGACTGAAACAGACAGACAGACAGACAGACACAGACAGACAGACAGGCTGACAGACACACAGGCAGACATGTTGACAACTCCCTTAAGAAGAGATCAAGGCCAGTCAGACACACAAGAGGAAGAGAGGGAGGATGACGATGGTGGGGAAGAAGAAGATGAAGATGAGAAGAATGACTAGAGGGATGATGGCGATGATGACTAGGGCGAGGATGATGAAGATGACAATGAGGAGGAAGATGACCAGAATGAGGATGACCGATGGTGGTGAGGATGATGATGATGATAATGAAGATGAAGAAGATGAAGATGAGGAGGATGAGGAGAATGATGATGGCGATGATGACTATTGTGAAGATGATGATGATGAGGAATATGACTAGAATGAGGATGACGATGAGGACTATGATGATGAAGACGATATTGAAGATGAGGATGGTGAGGAGAACGACGAGAGTAATGATGGCGAGGATGATTTGGAGGAGGATGAAGATGAGGATGAGGAAGATGACCAGAGCGAGGATGGCGAGGACGATGACCCAGTGTATCGCTCTTCAAACGTGTCCTTGGTCCTGAATATTATGGTATGGAAGTGAATGTGTTGGCACTTGTGCTGCACCATCTTGCAAAACAAAAACATGCAGAGATATGCAGATATGCAAAAACAAGAGATATGCAGTGTTTTTTGTTTGTTTTGCCTTTGCCAGTCTGTTGTGTGTGTGTGTGTGTGTGTGTGTGTGTGTGTGCGTGTGTGTGTGTGTGTTTATGTGTGTGTGTGTGTGTGTGTGTGTGTGTGTGTGTGTGTGTGCGTGTGTGTGTGTGTGTTTATGTGTGCGTGTGTGTGTGTGTGTTTATGTGTGTGTGTGTGTGTGTGTGTGTGTGGATATATGCATCGGTGTCGGTGTGTGTGACGGCCCACTGGCAACCAAATTCCTCAGAGGTGTCACGGAGATCAAACGGGAGGGAGGAAGAGGAGAGCCGCACGCCGACCTTCACCTCCCTCTCCGCGGACGTTCAAAGAGCCCAGAGTCGCTGGATGTGCTGAGGAGGGAGAAAAAGATGTCCGCTCCATCTCCGGCTCCGTGGCTCTGCTGAAAAGTCAGCAGGCTGCCTCCCTTTGACCTGGAGGAGTGCGGGCCGGGTTTGACGGGAGCAAGACGCGGAGAAAGAGTAGAACTAAATAAATGAATATCAAACGGTGGAATAATGTTTGTGCCCTTTGAAGGTAAACAACGAGGCGGTGATGAAACGCAGAGCAACGGAGAGACGGGAAGGCCGTCGCCACGCTGGCGCAGGACCTTTAATCCACCACCAGGACAGAGAGAGGGAGAGGGAGAGGGAGAGGGAGAGGGAGAGGGAGAGAGAGAGAGAGAGAGAGAGAGAGAGAGAGAGAGAGAGAGAGAGAGAGAGAGGAGACGAGGATGGAGGGAAGGAGAGAGAAGACAGGGTGAACTAGAGGAGGATGGAAGGAAGGAGAGAGAAGACAGGGAGAACGAGAGGAGGATGGAGGGAAGGAGAGAGAAGACAGGGTGAACAAGAGGAGAGGAGGATGCAAGGAAGGACAGAGAAGACAGGGTGAACAAGAGGAGGATGGAGGGAAGGAGAGAGAAGACAGGGTGAACAAGAGGAGAGGAGGATGGAGGTCTGGTCTTACACACTCTTCATGTGGACACTGGTAGAGAATGCGGATGGAGCAGGAGGCGAGAGAGATTTCTCATGAACACATCCACTTCCTTCCATTTGAAAGATGTTTTCCATAATTCAGGAATGATTTGAAACAAATCTCTTTGACCGGTCGTTCCCCTTGCCTCCCCCAACATTCCCAATAAACACAGGGAATTCAAAATGAACAACTTTATTGATTGATGATTGGTGTTTCCCCCTCTCAGAGCAACGGACCTGGGCCGTGCTGTGACTGTCTCTGGCCCCCTTGCCCCCCGACATGCAGGACTAGAGCCCTGCACAGGCCAAGAACTCCAGCCCTAGCCCGGCCCTAGCCCTAGCCCATGGTGTTCAAGCCCTAGCCCGGCCCTAGCCCGAGGTGTTCAAGCCCTAGCCCGGCCCTAGCCCGTGGTGTCCTAGCTCTAGCCCGGTCCTAGCCCGACAACGTCTGACATTTCTCAGCCTGAGCCCGACCCGATGCGCTGCGTGGTCAACAGTTCCTGTCACGCGTCACGTACGCGCATACTTGCATAAGCTATGTACAGGCTACTATGATCGAATCAATAGAACGAGATCCTATTTCATCCAGTGGCCAATGTGTCGGCCCGGCCTGTCGGGCCCCGGTGGGCCTGCAGACCTCTAGGCAGGACCCCTCGCTGGTCAGTGTCCCTGCTGAGTGACCCGCCGTGTGGCTTGGAGATCTGTGGTCTGGGAGTGACCCGCCATGTGGCTTGGAGATCTGTGGTCTGGGACTGACCCGCCGTGTGGCTTGGAGATCTGTGGTCTGGGAGTGACCCGCCGTGTGGCTTGGAGATCTGTGGTCTGGGAACAGACGTTCTCCTCACAGCAACGACTGCAAACCAGCCCCTTCCTTCCCTTACACAAATCAAGGTGATAAAGACACACACACACACACACACACACACACACACACGCACAGCGTTCGAGGTGGCCTAAATTTTGCGCACATAAATGCGTAACAAACCCCCCCCCACACACACACACACACCATTCAAACTTACACACATAAACAGATGTAACAAAAGAATACAGACAAACACACACACACACACACACACACACACACACACACACACACACCGTTCAAGGTGGCCAAACTCTACGCACATAAAGATGTAACAAAAGAACATACACACACCATTAAAACTTTACACACATAATACAGACACACAGACAAACACACACGCACACACACACAAAATTCAAACCATACACAAATAAAGATGTAGCTAAAGAACACACATACATAACTCTGTTGAAACACACACACACACCTGCACACATACCTGCAAAGACAACCAGCGGAGGCCCTACGTGTAGGCATGTTGGCGTGTGTGTGTGTGTGTGTGTGTGTCAGAGCCAGTTATTAGACTAAATGTGTGACATTATATCACCCTTGATGGCACTATAACAGGATTCCAGTTGGCTGAATGTGGTTTTAATTGGCCAATTAAAACCACTGATTCAATCACACAGCAGCTGTGGATTCCAGCCAGGAAGTGGTTCTCTGAAGACGAGCGGGGACACTGCGAGGGATACAGGAGAGGGACTGGCCAATCCCTCAGACAACCCGTATCCTTTAAGAATTAATACAACAAAAATAAATAGCAATTTCGTGCCATGCTGTGTAAAGCCATGCTTAGTTGTAGTTCGAATTTAAACGCTGAGATATCGGTAATATACTTCGTGTCATACTGTGTAATGCCATGTTTAATTGTAGTTCTAATTTAAACGGTGAGATATTGGTAATGTACTTTGTGTCATACTGTGTAAAGCCATCTTTAATTGTAGTTCTAATTTAAACGCTGAGATCTACAGTGTCTTTGATCATTGTAACTGTCAGTAGCTGAACCATTACCAAAGTTCTAGACAAGAAGAAGCACAAACGTGATCCAGACCTTGATAGAGCGAAATTCAGATGACAGTGTGTGGAAAGAAGATAAGAGAGAGAGGAGGGTGGAAAATTAAACCTGAGCTTTAAATATACACGCCGTATCACACACTGACACACGGAGAGGGGAGCGATACACACTTACAGAGAGACACGGACATACAGTGGAGAGACAGAGAGAGAGAGAGAACGAGAGAGAGAGAGAGAGAGAGAGAGAGAGAGAGAGAGAGAGAGAGAGAGAGAGAGAGAGAGTGAGTGTGAGAGACTTTCTGACTTCCAAAAGCTTGTTTATTGAATCATTGATACGACACAATAAACCGATTTCGGTCAGGACAACTTGTTGTTTATCACAATGACATGTTAATAAGTTGACATTTATCACAATAACCAACAAGTTCCCGCCTCAAGGTCATGTCCCAACACTCAGTGAAACCAGGCCTAGGGAGCAGATATCTGCAGATCCCCCTGACAGATACCGATGTTCTGAGTGTTTGTAGGAGACGGTGTGGTGAGTGAACTGCGGTTTAGGAGGACAGCGTTAAACAATTGAGCATACGAGATTGGTTGACTGGTGTGAC
>CM030176.1:7651694-7674194 GCA_017639675.1 Aplochiton taeniatus
CCTGCTGCTTTCAAAATAAGAGCGCAGCCTGCCACTTTCAAAATA
The DNA here is from genome assembly GCA_017639675.1 of Aplochiton taeniatus. Classification (NCBI taxonomy): domain Eukaryota; kingdom Metazoa; phylum Chordata; class Actinopteri; order Galaxiiformes; family Galaxiidae; genus Aplochiton; species Aplochiton taeniatus. The sequence continues at coordinate 7,651,740 of CM030176.1, forward strand.
AGAGCGCGGCCCGCGGTGGTGGTAATGGGATCACAGCCGGCGATTCTTTCTGTATCAGAGAGCACCCGCCCACGCCATCATCAGCGAGGTGTGGGAGGTGAAACCGAACGCCCCCAAAGCGCGGTGTGCTCCTGTGGGGAGGCCACTTTCCCTCCCAGAGACACTCTTTCTCTCCATCTCTCCCTCTCTCCTTCTCTCCCTCTCTCCATCTCTCCTTCTCACGAGGGGCATCACCGTGCTCTGCACTACACCAATCACGTGACCGCGTCCCGGTCGGTGAGGCCAATCGCACGGCGCCCAGCGACCAGCGGCTTCCCGTCGGGAACAGCGACTAGCAGCGGAACACCCGGGAGCGGAGAGGAGCGGAATCCGGGGTGACTGGACGTAGATGAGGGTCCCGGGAACGCTGGGATCCAGAACCATCCCTGTGACCAGGGCCTGTCCTGTGGCTAAGGGCCCCATTGGAGCACACGGTTCAGCAGATCTGTGTCCGGTGGAGTGGGGGTTCAAACTGGCCCAGGGTGCCCTTTGGGTGTCGGAGGACCGCGGCACGCGCACACACACACACACACACACACACACACACACACACACACACACAGGGAATCTCTCTCTCCCTCACACACAAACACACACACACACACACTTCAACAATCTCTCTCTCTCTCTCTCTCTCTCTGTCTCTCTCTCTCTCTCTCTCGCTCTCACACACACACACACCACCTGTCTGGTAGACACGCTAACACACACACACAGTATGTCTTACCTTCCGTGACTGAATCTCCTTGACGTAGAGAGGGAGCATGAACTCTGACACTCCCTCCAGCCTCACCCCGTCCCGAGTCACACGCAGGTTACCCATCCCATCCTGGTTCAGAGATAGAGGAGGAGAGGAGGAGGGTGGGTAGGAAGAGAGGACGAGAGGAGGAAGAGAGGAGAAAAGGTAGAGGAGGAGAAGAGAAGGGAGGGGGGTAGGAAGAGAGGAGAGGTAGAGCAGAAGAGACAAGGAGGGGGGTGGGTAAAAGGAGAATGAGGGAGTGAGGGTAAAGGAAACAGTAAGAGAATTAGAAAAACATGGAATTAGACTCAGACCAGTAGCCGTGACGACCAACTTAAAAACAAAGCCAAGAATATTTCTATTAAATATTAGTACGTCTTCTTTTTACATTTTGGAAAACATGAAAGGGGAATGCCTTGGAGCGTTACAAGTGGTTCTCACTGCTTCCAAGAAGAGAATTGGTCGCACACGCACACGCACACACACACACACACACACACACACAAACATACACACACACGGCCACAAACATTTAAGACACAAACACAAAACCCACCTTAGCCATCTCTTTTCACCCTCCTTACCTTATGTTTTTTTCACACAGAGTAACATGCACACACACACACACACACACACACACACACACACACACAGACACACACAATACAGCACACAGAATAACCAAATCTATGAGTGATCAATAAACTAAATCATCCATGGAGGTTTAGAATGTTCTGATCCATAGTCATTAAACTGTACCAGTGTTCAACAGAACACAGTTGCACACACACACACACACACACACACACACACACACACACACACACACAGACGCTAACACAGAATAACCAAACACACATTTACACACACACTTACACACACACCCATAGATTGGGAATGAAACATTATTATCAGTCACATGCAGAGTAAAAAACAGATGTCCAGAAAGCGATAGGTGATAACAGGATCTATATCTACCTTGGAGGGCAAATTATCTCACACACACACACGCACACGCACGCGCGCACATGCACGCACAGGCACACGCACACACACACACACACACACACACACACACACACACACACACACACACACAGAGCTGAGGGTGTTAGGGATAATGAAGCTGGTACTGCCTGGGAGGAAGTGGAACACCGTTATGGAACGCCTCGGATAATGGACAGATCCGACTGTATGATGGAGAGATAGAGAGAGAGAGAGAAAGAGAGAGATAGTGTGTGTGTGTGTGTGTGTGTGTGTGTGCACGTGTTGGGGTGGGGATAATGATGCCGCAGACTAACCCAGACTATAATATATAACTGACCCCAAGCAGGAGTAATGATGTCGTTAGATGGAGAATGGTGGGACCATGGTGGGAGAATGCCCGTGAGTTCGTGTGTGTGCGTGTGTGTGTACCTGTGACGGTGTGTGTGTGTGTGTGTGTGTCCATGTCCAGTTCTCATCAAGATGGGACCCAGTATCAGGTGTGTAACTATACGAGAGTAACTAAACTAGAACAGAACCACAAGAGAGAAAGTTAACCAGAAGTCATCATCGGCTTCTTCTTCTTCTTCTTCATCAGGAGGAAAGAGCTGGTCGCTGCCCTCTGCTGGTGGGCCTAGACCCAGCATCCTGACATCAAGTATGTGAGTCCAAGAGAGATATGGAGGGTGTGTGGGCGAGGGGAAGAGAGAGTGTATATGGGTGGCGAGAAGAGAGAGGAAGTGTGTATGTGAGGGGTTCGAAAAAGAGAGAGAGAAGGAGTGCATTTTTGTGTCAGTGTGTGTGTGTGTGTGTCAGTGTGTGTGTGTGTGTGTGTGTCTGTAACCTTGGCTTGTATGTAGGATAGGGCCTTCCTAATGAGACAGGCTGCCAGTTAACCTCTCTGTTAGGAAGAGTACATCATCAACCCCCACACACGCTTGCGCGCGCACACACACACACACACACCCCTCCATGATGGATATGCCAGGGGAGCGCTCCTCGGACAGTTTTAATATTCCTCCCTGTTGTAATATTTCAACCAACCTTTCATGTCACTTTGCCTAGAGAGAGAGAGAGAGAGAGAGAGAGAGAGAGAGAGAGAGAGAGAGAGAGAGAGAGAGAGAGAGAGAGAGAGAGAGAGAGAGAGAGAGAGAGAGAGAGAGAGAGAGAGAGAGAGAGAGAGAGAGAGAGAGAGAGAGAGAGAGAGAGATGAGAAAAAGAGCGGGGGGGCAGAGTGATAGAGAGAGACAGGGTGAGATGGAGAGAGTCCTCTGGAATTACAGGGTAGATTCCAATTTTAGAATTGCAATGATCTAACTGTGAAGAGCGTTTTGTAAATGCCCCACTCCGGTCAGGGTAAAACAAACTGCAACAGTAACAGACTGATATGAAATAATGTTGAGAGTTATGACAGGCCATGTGACATAAGAAGATGAACACTGTCAGTCAAAATGCTGGATGACTAATCTGGAGGTCCCAGTCTTTCATGTGGGGCTGAGGAGTTAATCTGGAGGTCCCAGTCTTTCATGTGGGGCTGAGGAGTTAATTTGGAAGTCCCAGTGCTTCATTTGAGACTGAGGAGTTAATCTGGAGGTCCCAGTCTTTCATTTGAGGCAGGAGTTAATCTGGAGGTACCAGTCCTTCATTTGAGGCTGAGGAATTCATTGGGAGGTCCCAGTCCTTAATATGAGGCTGAGGAGTTAATCTGGAGGTCCCGTGGTTTTAATACTTGAAAGGAAGTGGTTGGACAGTGGAACCCCTGAGAGGACTGCTGCATCTTGAAGATACTGCCTCCTGCATACTGATAGAGCAGTGCACATGACATTCGTTTTGACCTACACACACACACACACACACACACACACAGACATACACACACAGCAGGGTTCTTTCGTTTTCTCTCGGGGTGTAATTTAGCCAACATTAATCTCCCTCCCTCTCTCTCTCTCTCTCTCTCTCTCTCCGTGATATAACTACCGTTACTATTCTCCTCTTTTCATTCATTTGGTTAATGTACTGTCTGTCTGTCTGTCTGTCTGTCTGTCTGTCTGTCTGTCTGTCTGTCTGTCTGTCTGTCTGTCTGTCTGTCTGTCTGTCTGTCTGTCTGCATTTCTGTCAGTCTGCCTGTCTATCTGTCTGTCTGTTTGTCTGCCTCCCTGCCTGTTTGTCTGCCTGCCTGTCTGCTTGCCTGTCAGTCTGTCTGCCAGTCTTTCTGTCTGTTTGTGTGCCTGTCTGTCTGTCTGTTTGCATGTCTATCTGTCTGCCTGTCAGCTTGCTTGCCTGCATGTCTGTCTGTCTGCCTGTCAGCTTGCTTGCCTGCATGTCTGTCTGTCTGTCTGTCTGCCTGTCTTTCTGTCTGTTTGTGTGCCTGTCTGTCTGTCTGTTTGCATGTCTGTCTGTCTGCCTGTCAGCTTGCTTGCCTGCATGTCTGTCTGTCTGTCTGTGTTATCTTGACTTGGCTCTGGTCTGGTCTGGACTGGTTCACCACAGTCTGGCCTCTATGTTGTCTAATCTGGTCTGGATACCACCGGGCCAGGAACACACTCTACTACTGACAGACAGCTGTGTGTCTGTGTGAGTGTTTGTGCGTTTGTTCCAACAAGTATCTGACTAGCAGGTGACTGACAAATGGGTAGACATGTCTGTGTTCCTATGTGTGTGTGTGGCTGTGTGTGTGTGTGTCATTGTGTGTGTGTGTGTGTGTGTGTGGAATTGTGTGTGGGCAAAGCAGCATTTGATGGGCAGGTGGAGAGCCGAATGCAGTGTGTGTTCACCATCTCTTTCTGTGTTCACATTGTGTGTGTGTGTGTGTGTGTGTGTGTGTGTGTGTATGTGTGTTCAACTTCTCACTCTGCTGGGCGGTGCTGTGACTGATGTGAGGGGGCTATCAGATCAATGTCTTCCAACCTCGTCTGCGTGTGCATGGGTTTCTGTGTGTGTGTTTGTGTGTGTGTGTATGTAAAATAGAGGGAAAATACGTAGGCAGGGGCATCTTGTGTGCTTCAAGAGGATGAGATAAATTCTGCATCTTATATGTATGCAAGTGTGCCATTTTGAGTGTATGTGTCTGTGTGTGCATAAACGGTTTGTTGTGTGTAAGTTATTGAGTGGGAGTGTCTGTGTTTGTGTATGAGTGAGTGGGTGTGTATCTGAGAGTGTGTGTGTGTGTATATGTGTGTGTAATTGTGTTAGCATGCAACCCTAGCAGACAGCCCAGAAGCCTTGTTTGTATACTGTCACTCATCCTGGACAGCCCCCAGCCAAAGCGCACGCAGCACAGAGGAAGAGGAGAGAGAGAGGAAGAGAGAAGGAGAGAGGGAGAGAAGAAAGGCAGAGTGTGTGAATGAAAATGAGAAAGAGATAAGGGGAAACAGAGAGAAAGAGAGAGAGAGAGAGAGAGAGAGAGAGAGAGAGAGAGAGAGAGAGAGAGAGAGAGAGAGAGAGAGAGAGAGAGAGGGAGAGATAGGGAGAGAGAGGGAGTGAGAGAGAGGAAGATAAGGAAATAGGAGTTTAGATTGACAGCAAAGCTGAGAAACTCCCAGAGCTTACAAGCAGGTGAATGACAACTAACCACCCCCCACCCCTCATACTCACACAAATACACACACACACACACACACACACACACACTCACTCACCCCCCCACCCACCCCCACACACACAAACACCCACATGAATAAGCTCCTACAAACTCTGTCTCCAACTCACGTATGTGTGTGTGTGTGTGTGTGAGGGTGTGTGTGTGCAGGTGTTTAATAAGAATGAGGGGGCGGAGAGAGAGGCAGGTGGCTGTCAGAGGTGTTTGCTACAGCTGCCACAGCTCAGATCAGCTCTACAAGCATGGCATCAATCCTTTATTAGATTCCTACAGCCTTCAACGGACACACACACCCACACACACACACACAGACATAAATACGCCAGCACAAAAAACACAGCCGCAAAACCATTATACGCATACACACACACACACACACAGAAAGACAGAGAGAGAGAGAGAGAGAGAGAGAGAGAGAGAGAGAGAGAGAGAGAGAGAGAGAGAGAGAGAGAGAGAGAGAGAGAGAGAGAGAGAGAGAGAGAGAGAGAGAGAGAGAGAGAGAGAGAGTGCAACATAAACACAACCCCAAAAATAAGCTACTGAGCACACTGTGTCTAGGGATCTGAGAGTGTGTGTGTGTGTGTGTGTGTGTGTGTGTGTGTAGAATAGAGTAGAGCAGTGAACTTTGGACCACCAGCCCACACTCACAGATGTCTCTGAACACACAGGATTGATCTCTCATAAAGGATTGTGCAAATATTCTGTGTTTCACTGTGCCATGGCTACTGTTACCACAGAGAGGAGAGGAGAGGAGAGGAGATGAGAGACCTCCCCCTCAGTCTTCCAAAGGCCATCACGTTCCAGAAGCAACACCCAGCTCTGATCCATGTCAGCCCCCTGACATGACAGCTACACGGCGTTGCCAGGCAACGGTTCCGAGGCATTGCTAGGGAGTAGGCTCAGGGGTCAGTCCAGAGGTCAGATCTGGTGGGGTGGGGTGACGGCAACCTTTTAGACACGCTCCATGTTACATATCTGATAAATAAATCAACAGCCATAGACTCAGTTACGGAGAGAGAGAGAGGTAGAGGTTTGAAATGACCAGTGCTGCAGCTTCCAGAGCTCTTGATTAGTTACCTCTCTCCCCCACAGTGACCCCACCTGTCCCTCCCCCCATCCAATCAAGCAGCTAAGAGGGGTCAAGACCAACGTTCCGTCCCCACACACACACACACACATTCCAAAGCCCTCCAGATTCCATTGGCCTGCGACCCTGTGTTTTATTAAATCCGAAAAATAGATAAAGTTGAAAGAGTTGCCGCCTTCACCTTAGAGACCTTCAGCCCAGAGAGAAGGGTTCTCCCGAAAGGTGCAGCGAGTCGATGGGGGCCGGCTGATGATACTCTGACAGTGTGCTTTGGAGCGTTTCACTCCGGAAGGTTCCGGCCACCAGCCCCTACTCTTCCTGTCTTGCTTGCTAGCTACCTGCTGCTTGCTAGCTACCTGCTGAACGGCTAGTGGTTTATGAGGACGCTCCCCATCATTTCAGGGCTAATTCTCCTGGCTTGACAACGGCAATGGTGGCCTTATTTGTAATGAAATGGGTCGGAATCCTGGATGACAAGGGGAAGGGGGCCCCACAGAGAATGCAAGTTATAGTGTGTATGTGTGTGTGTGCCCGTGCGTGTGTGATGATCCAACCTTAATTACAGAGAGGCAGGACTGGGGTGTTGACAGCGATGCTGGCCCTTTGATCCGCCTCATAGGCAGTGTGTGTGTATGCGTGTGTGTGTGTGTCTGTGTGATGAGTCCCCACTGGCTGGCGCACACACACACACACACACAAAAAACACACACATAGACACACAGATGAAGGATGGCCTGTCACACTAGTTTAATCTCTGCAGTGATGATCTAAACTGTTGTTGATCCATGCCTCACTGCTTGTAATGTGTGTGTGTGTGTGAGAGAGAAAGAGATTGTGTGAGCGAGTGAGAGAGAGAGTGGGTGTCTGTGACAGAGAGTGGGTGAGGGGAAAGCTGTGTGTCTGTGTGTGTGTCTGTGTGGGAGAGGGAGAGAGATTGTGTGGGCGAGAGAGAGAGAGAGAGAGTGGGTGTGTGTGACAGAGTGTGTGAGGTGTGTGTGTGTGTTTAAGGGATGTCAGCCATTCTAGCCATTCCATTACAACAGATAATCTGCTGCCCTTTTCAGTTTCCGGTTCCCCCGTCATCTGATCCACTCTGAATGTCTGTCCGTGTGCGTGTGTGTAGTGTGTGTGTGTTTCACTCTGTGTGCATGTCTTTCCGTGTGAATGTGTGTTTGTGTGTCCTGCGGTCATGCCGTCAGCTCCGGTTAGCCGTGGGGTCCTGACGGTCTGCGGTCAGAGCAGGAGACAGATGCTGCTGAGGCTCAAAGGGGGAAATAGAACCGACAACTCTGCCGTGCACACCACCTAACCTCGCCCTCCTCCTTCACCTTCTCCATCCCTCTTTCACTCATCCAATCTCACTTTATCTCTATCTCTCTTCCAACTCCTCTCTTTCACTCTTATCCCTATCTTAACAATCGCTCTATCTCTCTCCCACATCCTCTTTCGTATTCCTCTCTCTGTCTCCCTCTTTCCATCTCTCAGTCGTCCTTTCTTCTTGAACCCCATCCCCCCTTCTCTGCCTCTCCTCCAAAGTGAGTCATCTCCGGTCCAAGGACAAAGGACATGTGTGTGCGTGTGCTTTGTCTCTGGTGCACGCGCGCGTGTGTGTGTGTGTGTCTTTGTCTCTGGCTGTGTGTTTTCCTAATGAGTCATTAGACTCAGGGTAAGGCAACCTTTGAACCTGCTCGACGTGACTAGACTGGCACAAGGGGAAGATGGGGGAGAATGGGGGAGGAGGGGACGATCTTTACAAGCACCATGAGGTGGATCCACAACACAGATAGATCCTAAGGACAACACAGATAGATCCTATCAGCTACACACAAACACACACACACACACGTATCCCCATCCACTCTTTTACAGACACACACACACACACACACACACACTCAGACCTATTCCCGTCAGCTATATTCACACACACACTCAGACCTATCCCCATCGGCTTTACACACACACACACACGACCACACATGCACACTCAGACCTATTCCCATCAGCTATAAACACACACACACATACACACACTCATACCTATTCCCATTGGCTATACAGATACACACACAGACCTATCCCCAGCGGCTATAAAGACACACACACACACACACACACACACACACACACCTATCCCCACCGGCTGTACACACTGAAGACTTTCAGGGAGGAGAAATATTTTAGAATGGGTTAGATTAGCGGTGTAAGAAGCTTAGGACCAAATTGATAATATCATAACACAAAAAAATCACATATTGAGTACTATATCACACATTTATATAGTCATAATTGTGTATTACACAGGCCCGAGTTATACGATCCCTGGTTCCCAGACCTCTCTCTCTCTCTCTATCCCCAACCCATTCCTTCTTTATCTCTCTCCACCTCCCTTTCTTTCTTTATATCTCTCTCTCTCCCCCTCCCTTTCTTTCTTTATCTCTCTCCGTTCCTCCCTCCAGTCCTCCTGTCACCGAAGAGATCCTAATAAGCCAGCTGTGTTCATTATTTATCCGGCCTGTACGAGGCCACCGGGATAAAACGCTGACTGCACTGTATTCACACACACATTTCACCCACACACACACACACACACACACACACAAACACACACAGAAAAACATCTAATAGCATCATACGCAATTTGGCCTCAAATTTAATATAGAAAATATGGGAATGAAGAGTTATGGGACAGAGAGTGAAAGAGAGAGGCAAAAAAGATACAAATAGAGAGAGAAAGATATAAAGAGAGGGAGGAGAGGGCAACAGAGTGAGGGGGAGAGAGAGAACGATCCAGGCCATGGAAGAAGATATTGGATGTATAAACGATGGGTAAAAGGCCAAGCAGAGAGGAGTTTATCTCTGGAGCACTGTGTGTGTGTGTGTGTGTGTGTGTGTGTGTGTGTGTGTGTGCGTGTGCACGCGTCTGCAAACAACTCAGCATATCTGTGCCTGTTTCAGTGTGTGTGTGTGTGTGTGCGTGTGTATGTGCTGACCAGCCATCCCTGTTCATCTGTTCACAGCAGGGGTGTCAGCATTCAGGATGTAATCTACACACTCCATCAAACCCCTCTATGGATCTCTGGTGTGAGGTTTGGCCTGTGTACTTTCACACAACGCACAACTATATCTAGATAGTATACATCTGTGTGTGTGTGTGTGTGTGTGACAGGGCGCAAAGCCCAGGTGTGGACAGTCATCAGCACTAAAAGCTGAGTTTGCACGTTGGGGAACTATTACTGTCCTCTCTCAAACAGTGATCTATGGGTATCAGTACGTAGCCTGTTAGCGTGGTACCTGCACACCACTAAAAATAGGAAAATATAACGCTAGCTATTATCACAGATAATTAGCCTGTTAGCTAGCTACCGCCAGAGGCAGTCGTTAATTTAGCAACCATGAGAGAAAGCTGCTATCCCACAACCAACAATAGCTTGATCGCTAGCTAACATCCCCGGTAGCCTGTTAGCCAGCTACCACCAGAGAAAGCTTGTTAGCCAGCGACAAGCCAACTACAAAAAAAACCTTAAAGCTAGCGAACGTCAGAGACATAACGATAGCTAACACCCCACCATAACATGTGGCCTTTTAGCTAGCAACAACAAATTCAACTTTTCTTTTTACCACATATAGCATGTTAGCTAGCTAACACCAATGGCATCAAATAAGGTTTTTAACCCAGATAGCCTGATAGCTAATAAAAACCTCCGCATCACAGATCTATGGAGCTCTTTCTTCATCGGTACATGACCCAACACGTTGTGTTCAGTTGTCAGGCGGACAGCATTCACGCTGATGATATATCATTGCAGAAAGGAAGTGTGCAGGCATTCGACCAAACGGTTCAATTGTCATTTAGTGACACAGGTGTTGATGCTAAAACCACAAATACAGTACATGGTTCGTACTTTAGATTTTTTTTTCTTGTCATTTGTCAGATAATAAAATGGTGGACACCGAAACGTTTTACGGTGCAAGGTGACGCACTTTTCTGGCCCTTATACCAAAAAACTCTCAAAACTCTGAAATTCCTGATGGCGATTCAAAGGGTTGACAAGGTGAGGCCATGGAGATAGGGAGGAGGAAGAGCATGGGGGAGCAGAATGTGAGCCAAGAAGTAGAATTGTGGGAGATTTGAGGGAGAACACTCCACTTTTCATTTGAGGGAATTTGTCAGCCTTCTGAGCAATGCCTGTGGGATCCTGCCTCTTTCAACCGTCAAACGGTGGAGCGAAGAGGCCCAGGTTAAGATTGCCATCCCATGCAAGTCACTCCTTCCTGCCTACAATCATCACATGGGAGGCATTGATCTTTCCGAGATACTTGTACACATGTACAAGATCCCCCGGGCCTAGTCAAGGCGGCGGTACCTTGCCCCTGGTCGGACAGATCGTTGACCCTTGTCCATCTCAAATTCCTGGCTGGTCTCCAAGAGGGACCGTGGCCAACCGAAGGAGGAACCAGGGCCTCTCAACCGATTCCGCCTGGCGGTCGCCCACAGTTTGAAGCAAGTCAACGAGCCAACGTTAAAAGTTGGCTGACCATCCTCCTCCTCTCTACCACCAATGCCGTCTCGGAAGAAACGCGGCACTCAAAGACTCACAGCCACAACCAACGTGGCTTATGATAAATGCTGACTTCTGCCACCACACTGGAACAAGCGGGGGAGGTGCAACCTCTGTCCAAAGGCTGTGCAGAGTTGGAAATGGCATTTCAGTCTGACAAACAAAATCTTAAAACATTTATTGAATGTGAATACACATCAATTGTGGCATGGCTAGGTCTGCTATATCTTTGAAGCTCCCTGCTGTACATATCTGGGACAACATCCAGAGGCAGGGAGCACACATCCATTGATCGGCCCTTTTGAACAGCGAAGCAGGACAGATTAGCAGCACAGATTACCAAACCCCAGGCGGCAGTTGGGGTGGAGGTGGGATGATTTTCCCAGCACCTCATCAGACAAGTACAGAACTCAACTTTGACTTCATTCATTTAAAAACCTCTGACGTGACATTTGGTTTCAGGCGATTGCTGTGTGTGCACGCGCAGTGCGGCGGCTATGTCAGCAACGCAAAGACTTCCGAGTCGTCTGCCTGAACTTGCGCTGATGCTCCATAAATGCAACGGGTCCCTGTTCTTGACGAAGAAACCTGAAATGCTTCATAGCATACTACAGTAAATAAATCCAGAAATCGGATCTAATGCCCCTCAAAAACATTGGTGTCGATGCACCACCACACAGCTGAACAAGTTCATTTGTTCAAAATGTTGACATTTTATTTCTCTTAAGGTATTTGGTTTACCAAGGTTATTTTAATACTTTTACCATGAAGCAGTGTCTCAACCGTTAGGTCTAAGCATATGAAAAAACTGGGGTCTGTTAATAAACAACAATAGTGATTGTGGTTATTTCTGCTAAAAGCAAAGAAAGCCTAGATGTGAGTTTGGGGAGGATGTGTGGGTTGGGTCAGTTGCCTATAGAGTTAGCTTGCTAATAATGTTCCTCGCACTGATGATCCTACATACAATGTAGTTACAAAGCATCCAGTTTCATAATACTCAACTTGATGGCTTTATTAACAATGACAAAGCATAGCTAACGTTAGATAATCCAACTTCACGCTAAATCTAAAGTTATTTAAATCGAATAAACAGTCAATGAGCATCACAACGTCAAAGACAAGAGGCGCTGTTTCCCTTCTAGATTTTATATTGACATTTCAATTGTATTTGTTACCTTCACCGTGTGTGAATATACAGTAGAATGGCAAATGGAAATGCTAATTATTTCATTTTCACTTTACTGAAAAGCATTTGAACTAGAAAATACAAATGCAGATGACTCAATTTCCATTTTGTTAATAGCATGCAGTTTGCACACATGAGTAGGAAATGGAAATGAAATCTCAGGATTACATTGCCACTTTACGTAATTCTTTTTCATTTGAATTTTAACAGCAATATGCCTTCATACATTGAGTCGCCGTAGGAACATCAAAGCCACTGAAATTAAATTTCCTTCAGTGGAATCCCTGAGGGCTCCTGAGAATAGCTCACTATCTCACACACACACACACACACACACACACACACACACACACACACACACACACACACACACACACAGCAACTGTCTAAACAATTTCTAGTCCTCTCCAATTTACATCCAAGCTGTCACTTTAAAGCATATCAATGTCTTTGTCATTTTTGGTCGTCATGACAGCAGAACAGCCATCGCTAACCAATGAGCCGCCTTCCATCAATGGTTGATTAAAGGGTGTTGCGTTATAGTTAAAGTGTGAACGTGACTAAGCTGGACCAGTACAGTCCAGGTATGGGTTAGTGCAGCAATGTGAACAGTACTAATGTGAACTAGTTCAGTCCAGGTATGGGTTAGTACAGCAATGTGAAAAAGACTAATCGTTTTAATTCCATTTGAGTATATACTTTATCATCCTGACAGAATGTCCGGTAACTATTGCTAAATCATAAGTCACAGTTTAATTAAGACAACAAGGTTACAACGATAATAACCTATTATGGTCATGAGCAATGCAGCTTTAACGCCATGTTGAATCATTATTTAAAAAACGACATAGGTAAAATACCACACTCTACACTCTACTGACTACAGTCAGTATTTGAGTAGTGTCGACTACCACAGACTTTGCTAGCTTCTGGTTTTGAAATACCGTCACACCGTAATTAAATCAGCGAATTGTTCATTAGCATTGCTAGGTGCTAATATTTTTCCGTTACTGTTAGTCGATTGAAAAGATAGGCAATTGCCTTTGTATTTTAGTGTTTAGCGAACTCAGTTGTTCAGTTAGGAGGACATACGATGATCCATAGATTGGTAGATGGGGAAAAGTGTAGTAGCTATTTGTTGTTGTGTCATTATTGAGTGACAATCCTGACAATTCATGGCTCACTCTTTGGCATTTATTGAGGCAACACAGCGTGTGAAATCGCTTCGTTCGGTACAGTTGTAGCCTTAGGGTCTAGTTATACCTTTCTCGTTTTAGAACTGAGCAATAATATTCGCACCCCCCGTGAATTATCGAAAGCCACCTTGTGGATTTTACACTGGCGCTGGGCCGGTCCCTACACGGGAGGAAGTGGATATCTGTTAAAGTTCCTCCACTGGGAGGGAGCTGACACAATCTATTCTCCCTCAGTAGCCCAGTTTGTCTGTGCCTCCCAGTCTACCCCCCCTCTCTCTCCCTCTCTCTCTCTCTCTCTCTCTCTCTCTATTGCTCTCACTGTCGTTTCTTCTTACTGTCGTTCCTTCTCTCTCTCTCTCTCTCTCTCTCTCTCTCTCTCTCTCTCTCTCTCTCTCTCTCTCTCTATTGCTCTCACTGTCGTTTCTTCTTACTGTCGTTCCTTCTCTCTCTCTCTCTCTCTCTCTCTCTCTCTCTCTCTCTCCGCTTTCTTTCTCTCTCGGTCTCACTGTCTTCCTCTAACCCCTCTCTCTGCCCCCCTCTCTCTTTCTCTAGCTTCCTTTATCTCCAGCCCTCTATTCCTCTCTCTCTCTCTCTCTCTCTCTCTCTCTCTCTCTCTCTCTCTCTCTCTCTCTCTCTCTCTCTCTCTCTCTCTCTCTCTCTCTCTCTATTGCTCTCACTGTCGTTTCTTCTTACTGTCGTTCCTTCTCTCTCTCTCTCTCTCTCTCTCTCTCTCTCTTTCTCTCTCTCTCCGCTTTCTTTCTCTCTCGGTCTCACTGTCTTCCTCTAACCCCTCTCTCTGCCCCCCTCTCTCTTTCTCTAGCTTCCTTTATCTCCAGCCCTCTATTCCTCTCTCTCTCTCTCTCTCTCTCTCTCTCTCTATTGCTCTCACTGTCGTTTCTTCTTACTGTTGTTCCTTCTCTCTCTCTCTCTCTCTCTCTCTTTCTCTCTCTCTCTCCGCTTTCTTTCTCTCTCGGTCTCACTGTCTTCCTCTAACCCCTCTCTCTGCCCCCCTCTCTCTTTCTCTAGCTTCCTTTATCTCCAGCCCTCTATTCCTCTCTCTCTCTCTCTCTCTCTCTCTCTCTCTCTCTCTCTCTCTCTCTCTCTCTCTATTGCTCTCACTGTCGTTCCTTCTCACTGTCGTTCCTTCTCTCTCTCTCTCTCTCTCTCTCTCTCTCTCTCCCGCTCTCTCCCGCTCTCATTGTCCCGCTGTCTTTCTCTCTCGGTCTCACTGTCTTCCTCTAACCCCTCTCTCTGCCCCCCTCTCTCTTTCTCTAGCTTCCTTTATCTCCAGCCCTCTATTCCTCTATCTCTCTCTCTCTCTCTCTCTCTCTCTCTCTCTCTCTCTCTCTCTCCCGCTCTCTCCCGCTCTCATTGTCCCGCTGTCTTTCTCTCTCGGTCTCACTGTCTTCCTCTAACCCCTCTCTCTGCCCCCCTCTCTCTTTCTCTAGCTTCCTTTATCTCCAGCCCTCTATTCCTCTCTCTCTCTCTCTCTCTCTCTCTCTCTCTCTCTCTCTCTCTCTCTCTCTCTCTCTCTCTCTCTCTCTCTCTCTCTCTCTCTCTCTCTCTCTCTCTCTCTCTCTCTCTCTCTCTCTCTCTCTCTCTCTCTCTCTCTCTCTCTCTCTCTCTCTCTCTCTCTCTCTCTCTCTCTCTCTCTCTCTCTCTCTCTCTCTCTCTCTCTCTCTCTCTCTCTCTCTCTCTCTCTCTCTCTCTCTCTCTCTCTCTCTCTCTCCAGCCCTCCCTGCCTCGGTTTCTTGTCTACCCAGGAACCGTCAGAATTCCTAAGCGTTGTGAAGTTGTGATCAAAGTCTCAGTTTGATTCTAAATCTCTTCCCAGGAACCAAATCGACAGCCTGCCAAGATAAAACCAGACAGACGTCACGAAAGGAGCGAGTGTGGTGGTGGTGTGTGTGTGTGTGTGTGTGTTTGATGTGTACGTCACAACATTTAGTGAGTGTTTTGCTGTTACGTGTGTAACTGATGTGCAAATTACAATGTTTTTTTGTGTGTGTATGTGTGTCTAGACTCCTGGTGTAATGTTCAGTGTCTCTGCTGATAGGACAGTCAGCGGCTGTGTGCGTGTGATTGTGCCTGTCTGTAATTGTGATTGTGCCTGTCTGTGTGTCTCAAATGGTGTGTGTCTGTGCGCGTGTGATTGTGTCTGTATCTGTGTGTGTCTGTAATAGTGTGTGTCTTCCTAGACTCCTAGTGCTCAGTCATCCTGTAGTCACTGTGACAGTGGTGTAGAAGCGGTACCCTTGGCTTCCAGGTGGACAGAGGAACAGACAGGAGAGTCTGCCAGTCAGTCAGCCAGTCATTCAGTCATACAGCTCACCATTCAGTCACTCAGTCTGCTAGCCAGTCAGTCATACAGTTAGTCAGCAAGCCAGTCTGTCAGCCAGTCAGTCAGTCAGCAAGCCAGTTAGTCAGTCAGATGCTTCCATACAATAGAGTGCTTAGCGAGAAATTGGACTCTTATTTGGACAACAAAGCAGAGCTTTCTGGGATAAAGCGTAGGGAATTCATTTAGACGATTAGATTTGGGACCTGGCTAACGCCTGGGAGCCAACAGGAGCAAGGCCAGGCAGGACTACATAAAATAAGATGTTTCCCTCTTTTCCTCCTCCCTCTGCCTATTCTAGTTCGGTCTTTCTTTCCATTCATCCGTCCCATTTTATTTCTCTCTCTCTTTCTATCCCTCCCCTTCTTTCTATCTCTCTTTCTCTCTGCATCTCCCCTTTTCTTTCTCTCCCTCTGTCTATCTATCTTTCCCCTTCTCTTTCTCTCTATTGCTCTATCTTTCCCCCTCTCTCTATCTATCTCTCCCCTTCTCTCTCTATCTATCAATCTGCCGTCTGCTCTTTCTCTCCTCTTTCTCTCAATCGATCTATTTTTCTCTCTCTCTCTCTACCTCTCCCCTTCTCTTTTTCTCCTCTATCTCTATCTCGCTCTCTCTCTACCTCTCCCCTTATCTCTCTCTCTCTGTCTCTCTTTCTCTCTCTCTCTCAATCTATCAATCTGCCGTCTGCTTTTTCTCTCCGTTTCTCTCTCTGTCTATCTTTACCACACCACCCCAGGCTAGTTTGTTCCTATATTCTCTATTTTCTGGCCAGCTTATTGAAACAGGAGGCGTGTGTAGGCAAGGTGTTACCAAGGGTTACCGTGGGTCATCAAATCCTGCCCAATTTGCATATATATTATTATGGTCTGTCCCCGGAGCCCTGAGGCATTGTGGGATATTGCAGGCAGGGAGTCCCACCCTTAACCAGCCCTGCTAAATTGAGTCGAAAAGAAACAAAACCAAAAAAAAACTGTGGGACCCTGCCCATACACAGACACACTGGCTCTCTCTTGCACACAGAACCACACACAAACACACACACACACACTCTGTCACACACACACACACACTTTCTGTCACACACACAAACACACTTTCTTCGTCCCAAGGAGGTTAAAGAAGTGCTTTGGTGAGATTCTGACGGATGGCTTTGTCAGCACAACAGGATGCAAGGTAATAAAGAGGCAATGGAGTTTAATACAACCCCCCCCCCCCCACACACACACACACACACACACGCTCACAAACTTGCTAACCCGCGCTGAAGTGGGAACATTGACACCAAATGAAACTTCAGACCCAGCGGTACAGACAGTTTTAGCCTGGCTTGGACAGGCCTAGCCCAGAGCGGTGAGCTAGGTTTAGCCTAGAGATCTTTCCTCTAGAGGGCCTCGCAAGGCACACTGTGACCGGCAGCCATCTGACACCGTCCTCATAGCACGGCACGTGGGCCATTCCCAAACGAACACACAACCACCTAAGGACCTTTCAAACCACGAACCGGGGGTAAAGTTCACGACCCCACGATGAACCCGACCGCACCCCACACAACCAACCCCCCCTTTACCCCGCCCCCTCGGCTCACCGTGGTAAAGTTCATGACCTTCAGGATCCAGACGGTGAGCGCCAGGTTGACGATCATGGTGACCAGGAGGAGGAGGATGAAGAAGTAGAGGCAGCGTTTCCTCCAGCCATAGATGCCCACGGGGTAGACCTGCGCCCCGCAGCCCGACGACGCCCTCTGGTGGAGGGGGTTGGTCTGGCCGCCCGAGACCATGTACTGCTCCTGGCTCATCTGGAGGGGACAGAGGGAGAGACAATTTGAGTTCCCTGGTATGGGACCAGGAAGTGGAACACACACACACACACACACACACACACACAGAAAGGCTAAACATACATAAGAACACCCCCACTGGATCAGAGAGAGAGACAGACGGGTTATGATTGGTGTGGACAGGTGAGGCGAGGAAGAGAAAGGCAGAGAGGGAGGAGGGGAGGAAGGGACGGGGAATGGCAGCACATAAGACGAGTAGAGAGGAGGACAGGACATGTTTGTGTCATTCTAGGACAGAGAGAGGAGATAGACAGAGAACAACTTCTCTACTGTACGTTCATCTCTCACTACCCTCCTCTCTCTCTCTCTCTCTCTCTCTCTCTCTCTCTCTCTCTCTCTCTCTCTCTCTCTCTCTCTCTCTCTCTCTCTCTCTCTCTCTCTCTCTCTCTCTCTCTCTCTCTCTCTCTCTCTCTCTCTCTCTCTCTCTCCGATGGTGTCCTTGCTGCAGGGGTTTTGGTTGTGGTGTATGAGGGTGCAGTCAGTGTGCTCTGTGAGTGTGAGCCTTTGTGTCGGTGACGCCCAGCGGCTTTGCTATGTCTTCAATTCACGCAGGGTGAGTGTGTGTGTGGAGGTCTCTCCCTCCCGTCCATATAAGGCATCGGTGGGACTGCTGCCCGCCTGTCCACGCGCAGTGTGTGAGAGAGAGAGAGGAAGAGTGTGTGTGTGTGTGTGTGTTTAGCTCCTGTCCGGTTGACTGGTCGCAGGGAGGGATGGCTGGCTGGCTGGACAAACCAACAAGCGACCACAGCCGTCCCTGCGGTGGTGTTGACAAACACACACACACACACACACACACACACACACACACACGCCCCGATCAGAGTGCCAGTTCAAACAGGGCTGTGCCTTGCCCACATAAGCCTTCTTGTTCTACATGTGAAACCCAGCCACAGAAACGCACACACACACACACACACACACGCCCCGTTACTTCCTGCTCGGCGTGCAGGCGAGAGGGATCCTCCCCCCCGCCGTGCGCGGAGAAGGTCATGCCGGAACATCTACATGGAGCGTCCACACAGAGCGGATGTGACCTTTCAGGGGAGACATGCATCGATTTGTTCAACAGCGCTCCCTGTTTGTATGTGAGGGTGTATGTTTACTTACAGAGCGCACCGAGAAAGACACACACACACACACACACACACACACACACACTCTCTCTCTCACACACCTACACACACACGCACACTGCTGCTAGGCCAGGTGGGGGAGTAGGGGATCACAGGCAGCCAGGTGGAGAGGCTGGGGGGTTGCCGTGGCGACCGGGGCCGTGTGCTGATTGATGGTTGTGCTGTCATTTTAATCAGAGTAATGGAGGGGGGACGGGGGGCTGAGTGACAAGTTCAATTAGACCGCCGGCCCATTGGCTTTCTCCTCAGGCTGCCAGGCAATACCCAGGTCGTGGATTGGCTAGCAGTTTACAGCCCCGACCAATGGGCTGCTGGTGTGAGGCTCGGGCGTGGCCTTATCGGTGCAGGGCTGATGCTTTGAGACTCCGACACGGATTAACACACAGATCTACCATGGAGCATGAATATCTTACAGTTAAACCATTTCCCATCCAAGGTGCTACATGATCATGAGCAATAGCATAACCTGGTGTATCTAGAGCCCTAACATTCCTATTTGAAGCTTATTGGAGGGCCAACTCCTGTCTGACCACTAGGAACACCATGGATCTGTCCATGGTACTGACCAATAGGAACACCATGGATTTGTCCATGGTGCTGACCACTAAGAACAACATGGATCTGTCCATGGTACTGACCACTAGGAACACCAGATATCTAACCAATAAGGGCACCAGGGATCTGACCAATAAGAACAACATGGATCTGTCCATGGTGCTGACCAATAGGAACACCATGGATCTGTCCATGGTGCTGACCACTAGGAACATCAGATATCTAACCAATAAGGGCACCAGGGATCTGACCAATAAGAACAACATGGATCTGTTCATGGTGCTGACCAATAGGAACACCATGGATCTGTCCATGGTGCTGACCACTAAGAACAACATGGATCTGTCCATGGTGCTGACCACTAGGAACAACATGGATCTGTCCATGAAGCTGACCAATAGGGATATCAGGGATCTGTCCATGGTGCTGACCACTAAGAACCACATGGATCTGCTGCTTATTTATACATATTTACAGCTTTTATGCCACAAACCTGCCCTTTTCCCTTTGACTCTCATTATAATCAGTTCAGAACGATACCCAGATAAGATGGCTGCCAAATGTGGACATTCTCGGACAGCCCTCTTGCCTATGCACTATGTCCCCCCTAGTGTTCTATCTCAATGGATTTAACTGCCCTGTCCCTGCGTGTTCTCCTCCCTCTCTTCTTCCCCTCGATCTCTTTCTCTTTCTCTCCCTCTCCATCCCTGCATCCCTTCGCTCCCCCCTCTCTTTGCTTCTGTTCCATCCCCCTGTCCGCACCTCTGCTTCACTCTATCCCACCTCTCTTCTCAGCTATTCTTTTCCTGTATTTATCCGCCCATCTGTCAATCCCTCTGTCGCTTTTCATCTCTGTCTCTGTCCATCCCTCCTTTTCTCCAGCTGGCAGGGAGCCCAGCCAGGAGAGAGCCAGCGGGTGGACCCAGCTGTCAATCCCACATCAAGCCTAACCTGATAGCGGGGCCTGTCCGCGGTGCTGGACTGCTGTTGGGAGGGGGGGGGGCACACCACCATGGGCTGTACACCAGGAGGGCTCCAGAGCCGGCGAGCGTTCGAATGGAGAGCGTTCTGAAAAGGCGTGGTAGAGATAAACAACGCCGCAAGGATGTCAGTCCCCAAACACACACACTGTGTGTGTGTGTGTGTGTGTGTGTGTGTGTTGCAGGACGGTTTTCAAAAGGAGGACTGGGAATGACAGGGTCCCGAGGAAATATTCTCCAGCCAACGAGGATTCTAAATGAGGGTTCTGGTGGAAGGTTCTAGAGTCCACGAATCCTGTTCTAAATGAGGGTGCTGGTTCTAAACGAGGGTTCTAGGTAAGGGCTCTATGGGCTAGGGTCCTAAAGGATGGTGGTAGAGTGTGTGTTGGGGGGAGGGGGGGTCTGTCTATTAACGTGGTGTGACTTTGAGACAAGGACACCGCGGGGATGTCTGAGACTAGGACAGGAGAGAGGTGCTAGCGTGTGAGGGTGGTGTGTGTACACGCCTGCGTTGGTGTGTGTGAGGTCGGGCGTCGGGAGGGGTGTGGGGTAGGGGCTGGTGTGTGTGTGTGGGGGGGTGAGAGTGAGTGTGTGTGTGGGGGGAAGGGTTGTGTATGAGAGCATGGTTGAGGTTGTGTTGTGTGGAGAGAAGGTGTGTATGAAAGTGTGGAAGTCAGGGGCATGTGTGATAATGTATGAGTCTGTGTGTGTGTGTGTGTGTGTGTGTATGTGTGTGTGTGTGTGTGTGTGTGTGTGTGTATGTGTGTGTGTGTGTGTGTGTGTGTGAAGGGGAGGGCAGGTATGTATGTGTGTGCGTGTTTGTGGGGAGGGAGGAAGGGGGTATGTATGAGTGTGAGTTTGTGTGTGTGTGTGTGTGTGTGGGGAGGGAGGAGGGGGGTATGTATGAGTGTGCGCGCGTGTGTGTTAGTAGGGAGGGAGGAAGGGGGTATGTATGAGTGTGAGTGTGTGAGTGTGTGTGTGTGTGTGCATGTGTGTGTGTGTTTGTGGGGAGGGAAGAGGGGGTATGTATGAGTGTGTGTGAGTGTTTGTGGGGAGGTTGGAGGGGGTATGTATGAGTGTGTGTGTGAGTGTTTGTAGAGAGGGAGGCATGAGTGTGTGTGTTACTGCCAACTAGGACAATCAAGCTGAGAGGAATATGATGGCCTTGTATTTGTGTGTGTGTGCGTGTGTGTGTGTGTGTGTGTGTGTGTGAGAGAGAGAGTGAGAGAGAGAGAGAGAGAGCGTGTGTGCGTGCGTGTGTAAATCTTGCGCGGTGACAGAATTGGCACAGACTTTACGAGTCTGCTCAGCGAGCTAGATCCCTCCATCATTGTCCCCTTCTCTCCCCCTCTCCTTTTCTCCGGTCTGTTCCCTCCGTCATTCTCTCTTCCTTGCCTCCTTCCCCTTCTATCCTTCCTTCCATCACTCCGGCCTTCTCTCCTTCTCTTTCACGTGACTATTTTGAGAACACAACGCGCGCGTTTGTCTGCTTTCAAGACACAATCATACTCAAGGCCGTCCATGCTGTGTGTGTGTGTGTGTGTGTGTCCGTGGCTGCCTGTATGTGTGAGATAGGCGTGTGTTTGTTTGTTAGAGGTTTAGCACTCAGTCATGTCTAGAACACTGTAAGGGTGCTCATATATCAACACTGGGGCCCACTAGAAAACTCACTGAAGGAAAGAAAGGTGGGGGTAGGGGGAGTACAGTCAGACAGAGAGAGAGAGAGAGAGAGAGAGAGAGAGAATGGAAATGGGACGCAAACAAAAGAGAGAGAAATTGATTAAAAAGAAAATCTACACACAAAAAAAGAGAACAGCAATCTGACAGATAAGGAAGGAAGAAAAATTTCCTTTTTCTTTTTTTAAAGGGAGGGAGAAAAAAATCTAAAGTGAGTCACAAGAATACCATGGGAACAGATCTACTGAAAATAGATCTGGAACCATATTCATTACATAGAACAAGGAGAAATAGAACAGAAAACGTAACCGTCAGATATCCATAGAGATAGACTATGAATAGAACAGACGCAGAGCCAGGAGTCACGCCAGTTTGACCTGACAGCCAGCCCGTTGTCAAGGGTAACCTGGATGAGGACTTCAGTTCTTGTCACAGGACATTACACAGTGCCACTGGAGATTGGATTTAAATAGGCGTGCCCTTTCTGCTCGTTTGCATTCAATGGAGAAATGCCCTTCTCCTCCCTCCTCCTCTCATCCCTACA
>CM030176.1:7684194-7701694 GCA_017639675.1 Aplochiton taeniatus
ACTGCCTCCTTGTCCCCCATCCTGACCAGCCGGCTCTCTCTCTCCTGACCGCCAGCTGCTGCTGGGTCGACCTCCGCCATTTAGACACGCTGTCCACAGTCTGGACACGCCACACAGCCCCACTCTAAGGGGACAAACTGGGCGGAGACGTTCACATGGAACGCGCATTATTTTGCAATCTCCATGCATGCCTTTACAGCCATATTTAATATGACGTTACGTAAGGCCATACAATATGGCAACGCAACATCACGGCGGACTGTCTTTCCGTTCCCCGCTGATCCCTGCAGCAGATTAGAGGCGGGGCGTCTGGGGGGGGGGGTTAGTGACTGACGCACGGTTGATCCTAAAATGGAGGACTAGCAAACACTTTTTGAAACGGCAAACTAGTTTCCGCTACTTTTAGCCTGGGATTATGACGGAATTACTCATCCAGACAGGGTTTATATAAATATGGATTGACTCATCACGCGCTGAGCAGGCTCTAAGCGGAAGCGGGGAGGCCATCGACCAATCAGAGCCGGGCTCGGAGAATTGAGGATCGCGACGCTGTCAAATCGCGGCCGAGTGGAGTTATCGCCACCGCCGCTCGGACCAATCGGAGAGCCTGTCAGACAGACGGAAGTCGAGGGGTGTCGCGATTCGTTACCTAACCAAACAGATCCCCTATCCTGCCCTCACCCTCACGTTTCCTCCCCAACAACTCCCCTTCTCTCCTCTCCCATCCATCTCTTCATCCATCCTTCCTCCCACAGGACTCACGGCTCACAGGAGTGTGTGCGTGTGCGTGCGTGTGTGTGTGTGTGTGTGTGTGTGTGTGTGTGTGTGTGTGTGTGTGTGTCAGAGGGAGAGAGAGGCTGGGGGAGAGGGAGAAACAGAGACGGAGGCTCTGACAGGATCCGTGTCTGTGTCTGCGACTTTGTCTGCGTCTGCGTCGGGTCCTTTCTTACTTAAAGAAAAGCTTTGAAGTGCCAGTGATCTACAGAGCACTACACACCTTTGTGAATATGTGATGTAACGCTGGAGGGTCCCTGAACGATAAGAGAGGGAGAGACGACTGGAGGGAGAGACCGAAAGAAAGAAAATGAGGGAGGGCAAGAGAGAGGGAGAGAAACAGAGAGATAGCGACAACGAGAGAGTGAGTGTGAGAGAGAGAGAGAGAGAGAGAGAGAGAGAGAGAGAGACAGAGAGACAGAGAGACACAGAGAGAGAGAGAGAGAGAGAGAGAGAGAGAGAGAGAGAGAGAGAGAGAGAGAGAGAGAGAGAGAGAGAGAGAGAGAGAGAGCGAGAGAGAGAGAGACAGAGAGACAGAGAGACAGAGAGAGAGAGAGAGGAAAGGTGAAGAGAAAGAGGGACACGTGAAGGGTAGAAGGTAGAATCAACAGAGAGGGAGAAAAGGACGGAGGAATGAAGAGAGGAGGAGAAGACGGCGCAAAGCCGAGCAGCCGTGCGGCTGACTGGCAGAACAGATGGGCCAATCAGACACCTCCAGAGAGGATGATGGGAAAGGAAGTAGCATGTGCTCTCAAATAACACGCACCACTCTCTGGAGGTTCCATTTGAGCTGTTGGTCTCCCACAGGGCATGTGCATTAGTGGGTGCAGGATTAGTATGTGTGTGTGCGCGCGTGTGTGTGTGTGCGTTTGAGTGTGTGTGTATGTGTGTGTGTGTTAGTAATCCTGCTGGTGTGTGTGTCTGTGAGTGCTTGTGGAGAACAGGGGGGGGGGGGGGGGGGGGGTTGTTTTGTGTGTGTGTGTGTGTGTGTGTGTTAGTAATCGTGCTGGTGTGTGTGTCTGTGCTTGTGTGCGTGTTTGTGTAGGGCAGGGTGTGGGGTGGGGTGTTGCTTTGTGTGTGTGAGTCAGTGTGTATGTCAGGTTGGGTGGGATTGGTTTGGTGTCAGTTCCTGTTGGATTAGTTGGTGTGTTTGCATGAAGGTATGTCTGTGTGTGTGTGTGTGTGTGTGTGTGTGTGTGTGTGTGTGTGTGTGTGTGTGTGTGTGTAATACTGAGGTGAGTAACTCTTAGAGCTCTTGGCTCTGTGCTGTGACAATCGCACTGTGTCTGTCAGCAGGGCTATCTGTGGAACAGGATAGTGGGTTCCATTTCCAGACTTTGTCATGGAAATTCTCAGGTTTACGCAGAAAACAACCAATTAAACAGAGCGAGACGCCGTGCAATAATCAAAGTACAATTTAATTAAATACTACAGAGTGCTGGTTAGTACAGAGAAAAATGACTCACTCTAACGACATAGAAGGTTCTGATTCGTTGACAAGGTGGAAACGAGTGTATCTGTCTAAACTGAACAAATCATCTCATTGGTCAAAGGGGAGCATACGTTGCCTCCCAGTATTGAAAAGGACACGTACGCCAACTCGTATCATAAAGGCTATGAACAGACAACAATTGCATTCAGTAAGTGTCTCAGAGAGGCCCATGTTATCTCTTTTGTGCTCTGGCCTTCACTCTGACCCTTACCCCACATCTGGACAACAGCTCAGACATGTCCATTACAACTTCCTGTAGAATGGGACGGTGTGTTTCCTTCCCAGACTTCCAGTAGAACAGGACGGTTGTGTTTCATTCCCAGACTTCCAGTAGAATGGGACGGTTGTGTTTCCTTCCCAGACTTCCATAGAACGGGCCAGCGTGTTTCCTTCCTACACGTGATCCACCACGCTAAGCGGCCGTTGGAAGCCCCTTATCTTTTCAGCGAGCA
Organism: Aplochiton taeniatus; assembly: GCA_017639675.1. Lineage (NCBI taxonomy): Eukaryota > Metazoa > Chordata > Actinopteri > Galaxiiformes > Galaxiidae > Aplochiton > Aplochiton taeniatus. The sequence goes on from CM030176.1 coordinate 7,686,913, forward strand.
ACGCAATCCCACCACCGTTGCCTAGCGATGCCACGCAGCGGTATCCACGGCGTACGGTGTTGCTGGATGGCTGTCAGACGGCGGTTGCTAAGTGAGCCCCGGTACTTATTTTTAGACGGAGCCGCGGAGCACCGAGCGGGCCGCTCTGCCGACGTCGACTGAGGCCCGCCCGGATTCCCGCCGACTCCCGACCTGCCGCGGAGTTCATTACGAGACAGTCGACGTTCCTCCGACACTACGAGCTAACTAGCCCCCCCCCCCCCCCCCCCCCCCCCCCCCCCCCCAAGTTCCGCTCACACTTAGCCTTGTGCGTTAGCCACGTACGCTTCAAACGCGCCGGCACACACTAAGCGACTTCCACCATTCCAGTGGACGAGAGTCTCCTTCATCTGACAAAAGCCCCAATTACATTGGCAGACCAAGTCCCCCACCACCACGGGGGGAGAGGAGGAGGAGGGGGGGGGGGGGGGGGTAAGGAAGGGGCGAGGAGGAGAGGAACAGAGGAAAGCAGAGAGGAGAGAAGACTTTGATGTATTTTTCATAAGAGGACAGACATTCCTAATGACACCACTGGCACCAGCGGAGGGAGAGAGAGAGAAAGAGAGAGAGAGAGAGAGAGAGAGAGAGAGAGAGAGAGAGAGAGAGAGAGAGAGAGAGAGAGAGAGAGAGAGAGAGAGAGAGAGAGAGAGAGAGAGAGAGAGAGAGAGAGAGAGAGAGCGAGAGAGAGAGAGAGACAGAGGGGGACACCCAAGTGAAAAACAGGGAAAGATAGCAAGAAAACCACCAACTCTTATTGCTATGGTAACGCCTGGCTGCCCCCACTTCCACTAGCAGCCGCTGTACCAATTGTAGAAAAGGGCCCACACCGTTCACTCACACACACACATTCACACACACACACACACATCCTAAATGTATTGGTGTCAGTTTGATCTGGTGTTTTATCTTTCTGTTCTCGGCTCATTCCTCTCTCCTTCCTTCTATCCACACACACACACACACACACACACACACTCACACACACACACTCACACACACACACACACACTGACTACAGCTCTCCCCCAGCACCAAACCCAACACACACCCCAATAGAAGCTAAAGTGCCTTGAGGATTTCTCTGATTTAACCTATCGTAATACACCCTCGGCTGCTTAAACACACGACAGCCCTTTACTAGAAAGAGAGAGCAGAGAGAGAGAGAGAGAGAGAGAGAGAGAGAGAGAGAGAGAGAGAGACGGAGAGACAGAGAGAGAGAGAGAGAGAGAGAGAGGGGGGGGGGGGCAGGGAGTAAAGCTCAGGTAAAGCAAAAGATTTGCAGAATGTTGACTTTGTGATTTAAACACACACACACACACACACACACACACACACACACACCACATACACAGACATCCTGTGTCATCCACATGTGTGTGTGAGGCCTGCAGCAGTGAGTGAGTCAGTCAGACAGGCGGCAGTGCTATGCCAGTGTATTGTTTAAACAGGCCCGGAGCGAGATGACGGGATTACAGGCTATTTACCCAGCATCCCCCTCTGTCCAAGTGTTGAGTGGTACCCAGCAAGGTGGCAGAGGAGCACACACACACACACACACACACATAGGCACACACTCACACACGCACACACACACACACGCACACACACACACACACACACACACACACACACACACACACACACACACACACACACACAGAGTGAGAGCGGATTATGATACTACCAGCCCCCAATGAGAGGGATAGGTGAGCGGTCTAGTGCCAAAATGGCCGCCTTTTGTTTACAAATCCTATTATCCTCTTCAGTGGGACCAGAGGAGAGAGATGAGCAATTACACCGGAACATCACACACACCTTGTTCTCAACACACACACACACACACACCAACTCACACCCTGCCGTCAATGCACACACACACACACACCCTGATCTGCAGCTGTGAACGAGCTGGCACTCAACACACACAGTCAACACACACCTCCTTCTCTCAACACACACAGCCTGCTCTCAACACACACCCCCAGTGACACACACACTCCTACCTGATTACCTGCTAGCATGCCAACTTTGGTGTGTACTACGTTGAACAGTTTGTGTATGCGGCTGTTATATTCCACAGTGTATTTACGTGTGAGTGTCTGTGTGTATCGCATCAGTTGCATTATGAATGTGTGTGTGTGTGTGTGTCTGTGTGTGTGTGTGTGTATGTGTGTGTGTGTGTGTGTTAGTGAGGCAGATGATGTCTTCTCTCCGAACAATCACTGCTTGTCAGCATCAGCTCCACCACAGCAAACACATTTAGGCCTTAGAGCTTAAAACTAGGCCTGAGAGCCTCTGAGTTGGGCCTTCTAGAAGACCTTGAGCCGTGGGACACTGTGAAAGAGTGCGCACCAACTGACTACAAACCCATCCGATTGGCCTATCAAATTGTCAATCCAAAAGCCTATCCAGGATATAGAACACCCTTGGGGAGACTGTGGAGAAAACTATCCGATTGGTTGACGTTTTCTACGAAGACAAAAAACGGATACCACAGCAACGAGTTGGCGTCACATTGGTATTAGGTCCACAACACAGAGAAGATTATGGAATTAATCAGACACCTTATTTTCTTTTTACAGGGCCTTCTCTGAATACCTTTAAGGCCTTGATGGCTTTATATAACATACGTATACAGTGGGGCCAAAAAGTATTTAGTCAGCCACTGATTGTGCAAGTTCTCCTACTTAGACAGATGAGAGAGGTCTGTAATTTTCATCATAGGTACACTTCAACTATGAGAGACAAAAATGAGAAAAAAAATCCAGGAAATCATATTGTAGGATTTTTAAAGAATTTATTTGTAAATGATGGTGGAAAATAAGTATTTGGTCACCCACAAACAAGCAAGATTTCTGGCTCTCACAGACCTGTAACTTCTTCTTTAAGAAGCTCTTCTGTCCTCCACTCGTTACCTGTATTAATGGAACCTGTTTGACCTCGTCATCTGTATAAAAGACACCTGTCCAGGGCCTCAAACAGTCAGACTCCAAACTCAGCCATGGCCAAGACCAAAGAGCTGTCGAAGGACACCAGATCAACTGTGGGAGCAATTGTAAGAAAATGGAAGACATACAAGACCATTGATAATCTCCCTCGATCTGGGGCCCCATGCAAGATCTCATCCCGTGGGGTCAAAATGATCATGAGAACGGTGAGCAAAAATCCCAGAAATACACGGAGGGACCTGATGAATGACCTGCAGAGAGCTGGGACCAAAGTAACAAAGGCTACCATCAGTAACACACTATGCCGAGAGGGACTCAAATCCTGCAGTGCCAGGCGTGTCCCCCTGCTTAAGCCAGTACATGTCCAGGCCCGTCTGAAGTTTGCCAGAGAGCATATGGATGATCCAGAAGAGGATTGGGAGGATATCATGTGGTCAGATGAAACCAAAATAGAACTTTTTGGTAAAAACTCAACTCGTCGTGTTTGGAGGAAGAAGAATGCTGAGTTGCATCCCAAGAACACCATACCTACTGTGAAGCATGGGGGTGGAAACATCATGCTTTGGGGCTGTTTTACTGCAAAGGGGACAGGACGACTGATCCGTGTTAAGGGTAGAATGAACGGGGCCATGTATAATGAGATTTTAAGCCAAAACCTCCTTCCATCAGTGAGAGCATTGAAGATGGAACGTGGCTGGGTCTTCCAGCATGACAATGATCCCAAACACACCGCTCGGGCAACGAAGGAGTGGCTCCGTAAAAAGCATTTCAAGGTCCTGGAGTGGCCTAGCCAGTCTCCAGACCTCAACCCCATAGAACATTTGTGGAGGGAGTTGAAAGTCCGTGTTGCCCAGCGACAGCCCCAAAACATGACTGCTCTAGAGGAGATCTGCATGGAGGAATGGGCCAAAATACCAGCTACAGTGTGTGCAAACCTGGTGAAGACTTACAGGAAACGTTTGACCTCTGTCATTGCCAACAAAGGTTGTGTTACAAAGTATTGAGTTCAACTTTTGGTATTGACCAAATACTTATTTTCCACCATCATTTACAAATAAATTCTTTAAAAATCCTACAATGTGATTTCCTGGATTTTTTTCTCATTTTTTGTCTCTCATAGTTGAAGTGTACCCATGATGAAAATTACAGACCTCTCTCATCTTTCTAAGTAGGAGAACTTGCACAATCAGTGGCTGACTAAATACTTTTTGGCCCCACTGTATATATATATATATATATATATATATATATACCTGTCAAAAATGAGAAATGAGAAAGTGTGTCTAAACTTTTGACTGATACTGTATTTATATATACAGCACGGGGGAGGAGCTGAGAGAAAGAGGATGAGGAGGAGGCGGAGAAGGAGGAGAGGGTAGAGAGAGGAGGAGAAGGAGGTGGAAGGAGGAGAGATGAGCAGAAGATAGAGGAATATGAAGAGGAAGAACAGAAAGAGAGGCTGGAGGAGGAGAGGGAAGAGAGGATTGAGAGAAAGAGGAGGAGTAGGAGGATGAGAGGATTGAGAGAAAGAGGAAGAGGAGGAAGAGAGGATTGAGAGAAAGAGGAGGAGTAGGAGGAACAATCCCTTTGGTGTGTGTCAGGGGGTGTGTGTCCCTTGTGTACATGGTGTGTGTGTGCGTCTGTGTTGAGTGCATGTGCGTGTGTGAGTGTGTTGTGCTTGTGTGTGCGTGCGTGCGTGCGGGTGTGTGTGTGTGTGTGCGCGTGTTGTGGTATCGATCTGTTGTCATTGAGAAGTGATGTTCTCAGTCAGTTGTTTTCTGTTTTTCTGTTGCGAGCGGAGATCAGAAGCACAATGAAATATGCCTCCACTAATTGGATTTAAATGGAAATGCTGACCTGGGCACATTGACAGAGGTGCCTACTGCGTGTGTGTGTGTGTGTGTGTGTGTGTGTGTGTGTGTGTGTGTGTGTGTGTGTGTGTGTGTGTGTGTGTGTGTGTGTGTATGAGATCGAGGTGGGAGCAGACTCTTAGCAGGAGTTTAGGCAGTCATTAGGTGCCTGAGGACTCCATTAGCTCTGGTGATTACCCCCTGCATCAAACTGACAGCACACACACTCACACACATGCACACTCTCTCTCTCTTACACGCACACAAACGAACACACCTACACACAGACACACACACACACACACGCATACACTCTCTCTCTTACACACACACACATACACACACACACTCAGACACGCGGGAGACCAGACACTCTTCATGGAGATCCAAGACGTGAGTGTGAATATGAGAGCAGGGTTCTGTAAGGATGTCTTCGGAGACAAAACAGCTTAAGAAGATAAAGCCCTCCTCATCCCCGTCCTCATCCTCATCATCATCGTCCTCATCGTCGGTAGCAGAAATAACTCTATATGCATGGCCATGATCACCATGTACAAACCCCATGAAATGAAAACAAAATCACATGAGAAAATAATAATAATTCTCTATCTCTCTCTCTCTCTCTCTCTCTCTCTCTCTCTCTCTCTCTCTCTCTCTCCCTCCCCCCCTCTCTCTCTCTGTCTCTTTTTCTCTCATTCTCTCTCTCATTCTTTCTCTCTCTCTCTCTCTCCAATTGAAAGTCACGTCGACAGACAGAAAGACTCCCATCCTGGACCAAACGTCAACGTCCTGTCAGCACAATCTTCAAATATTCAGCAGTAAGTCAAAAGACAAGAACATCAAAAACCCATAGAGCTGGGATTTCTGTCTACAAGGAGACAAGTGTGCAACCACTCCAGGAGGAGAGAGGGATGAAGGGATGGAGATAGACGGAAGGGAGAACGAGGGTTAGATCAAGGAGGAGAATGAGGGAGAGACAAGGAGGAGAATGAGGGAGAGACAAGGAGGAGAATGAGGGAGAGACAAGGAGAGAGAGCGACAAAAATTAGAACGAGGACGTGAAGGAGGGAGAGAGAGCGAGGGAGGGAGGGAGACAGAGAACGGGGGAGGTGACAGAGACGGAAGAGAGGAGAGGAGAGGAGAGGAGAGGAGAGGAGAGGAGAGGAGAGGAGAGGAGAGGAGAAAAAGTGATCTTTGTCTAAAACTTCCGGGAGGATTTTCTTCTCTCGGCTGGATGCTGAATTAGGAGGCCAAGTTGAAAGAGAGTGAGGGGAGACAGGGGGAGTGGGAGGGGCGGGGGCCTAAACCTGAGGGGTGTTCTAATGTCGTTAAAAATGTAAGGCTGTGGCCTGATTAGGAAACACACACCAAGAGAGAAGAAGAAGAAGAAGAAGTCGAAGAAGGAGAAGAAGAGGAAGAAGAAGAAGAAGAAAAGGAAGAAGAAGAAGAAGAAGAAAAACGACAAATCCTTTCATTTCAAAACTTTCTGAGAGCCCCCCGTCTATGGAAAGATGACTCCTGACGACACAGAAACACATACAAATAAACCGGTTCAACTTGAGAGTCTTGTCCATGCCTTTACTTTAGGAGAGAAGGCATTTGTCATGGGGTTATAGGTGCGATTCACGCCGATGGGAAACCAGATCTGGCAAAGGTTACCCTGGAAGAGAAGGCAACAAAAAGGGTCACGCTGTTCTTTCGCGGTCCCAACCAATGAGACTGACGGGGCCTGTAGGTAGGAGGTGGAAGGTCATAGTTCAACAGCCACCCATTCATTGGCTCACGCTGCTGTTGTTTTTTGAACATGTAAATACAATACTTATAAGAAAGGCCCTTACTTGCCTCCTCCTCAATACTGCTAGTGATGCTCACACACACACACACACACAAACCTCTTGTACCTTTAATACATAATATATGAGGCAATGCTTTATTTATCTGTGCGTGTGAGTGATGTTTTATTAATCTGTGTGCGTGTGTGTGCCTGCGCACGCCTGTGTGTGTGTGTGTGTGTGTGTGTGTGTGTGTGTGTGTGTGTGTGTGTGTGTGTGTGTGTGTGTGTGTGTGTGTGTGTGTGTGTGTTTGGGCATGTGTGAGTGTGTTTTAATAAGGAGCATTGATGTACCATCCTTCATAAAACTCTAATAATGGATCATATGAACCATGCACAGCAATATTGGCAATCTGGTTGGTGTGACTAAGTGTGTGTGTGTGTGTGTGTCTGTGTGTGTGTGGTATGAATATGTAAATTGGAATAAAAATCATTAAAAGAGAGAGAATCCACAGAGACCTCCCCAAAAGATTGTACCGAACCCAAATCCCCCAAATACTTCAAACATTTTCCCTCCCTCTATCCCCCTCTTCCTCTCTACCTCCCCCCTTCTCATATTCTTTTTCTCTCTATCTCCCTCTCTTTCGTTCAGAAAAAAAAGTGTATTTTGTCTTTCCTGTGTTTTGGGTGTAGTTAGAGGCAAAAATCATTTTACCCGCCCTCCCTCCCTCCTTCCCTCCCTCTCTCCTTTCCTCCCTCGCTCCTTCCCTCCCTCTCTCCCGCCAGCGTTCTGCTGGTATCAACCAGTATCAACTGGTACTACTGGTACCGACTGGGCCAACTGGTACCACTGAATTGGGCCCATTATGTTGCCAGGTAACAAAGTCCTGAAAAATTCTGCATCTCAGCCTCTTCCTCCTTGCTGTCCAGAAACTGCAGACGTGGCACTTTTTCACAAACTGGGGGCTTGCCTGACCTGTGACCCTTTGTACTAAGAACACTGAGAACATACTAGAAAATTCATCCGAACACACACACAGTAGCTCACTCACACACTCAACCACACACACGCACACACACACACACACACACTCTCTCTAGCTCATTTAACATAATCAACCACCCACCCACCCACCCACACACACACAAACACACACACACACACACACACACACAGACACACACACACACACAGACACACACACACACACACACACACACACACACACACACACACACACACACACACACACTCACACACGCACACTACAAGTCACTGCGGGCTGTGATGGCCTCACAGGTAGAACTCTAGAGTTACGGGATTGATGTTCCGTGTGTCATGGTAACGTCATTCAAACTCCACGGCACTCTGAGCGATCACGTTAAACTGACAAAAACAAACCAAACGGTCATAAAACAATCCAAACCATTCCGAAAGTACGGAATTGTCGTAATAGGATAGAGTAAAGGTAAGGTAAGAGTAGTGTATAATTATAATTTACAATGTAATCTTGTAATAAGACACATCGAGTAGGTATTGGAGGATTGTATAATTATATTTTACAATTGAATGATAATTAATTTGGATACGTGATAGGAGATTATTGATGATTGTATTATTATTTCAGATTCAACGAGCCCGGTCACTCTCTTCAGACCTATCGTTTTATCTTTACCTTTTTTTCCGTCCCAGTCTCTCTTTTCTCTATTCCTTTCTCCCTGTTCTTCCCACTCAGTGTTTCTTCCTTCTCTCTCTTTCTATCCCTTTCTTCCTTCTCCCTGTTCTTCCCTCCCTCGCTTCTCCCCCTATGTTTCTCCTTCTCTCCTTTGCAAGCGGAGGCCCTGCTGCCGTGTGTGTTTACAGCCGTGGTGAAGCTCTGTCACTAGCGTGTGGCTGGCGTGTGTGTTTACAACCGTGGTGAGGCTCTGTCACTGGCGTGTGGCTGCCGTGTGTGTTTACAACCGTGGTGAGGCTCTGTCACTGGCGTGTGGCTGCCGTGTGTGCTTACAGCCGGGGTGAAGCCCTGTCACTGGCGTGTGGCTGGCGTGTGTTTACAGCCATGGTGAGGCTGTGTCCCTGGCGTGTTGCTGGCGTGTTGCTGGTCTGTGTGTTTACAGCCGTGGTGAGGCTGTGTTACTGGCGTGTGGGAGGCGTGTTGTGTCTGGCTGACGAGCGTCTTACTAGCATGTTAAAGGGTGGGCCATCGATCGCCCGGCCAGGGTTTTCACACTGCCAATGTATTCAACGGTAAGTGAACAGGTCTTTATGGTAACACACACACACACACACACACACACACACACACACACACACACGTACACACACTTCTCTTGTAAGTGAAAGACTCTTTATGATTATGGTGCTGAAAGTTAAAGATGGATCACATTTCTACCTGGTTAGCATATATATTGGATGTTTCTCTATGTGTGTGTGTGTGTGTGTATGTGTGTGTATGTGTGGAACACATTTAGCTGTCTTGATGTGCCGTTGTGTGTATGTGTGTGTGTGTGTGTGTGTGTATGTGTGTGTGTGGAACATAATTAGAAGTATGGGTGTGTGTGTGTGTGAGGAACAGCATTAGCTATCTGGCCCAAGGCTACAGGGACAGTCGACACCCTTCCCCAGCCTCTCTCCGCCGTGTGCAGCTTTCTAATAAAACCATCTGGGAGGAGATAAATGATTTACATCTCTGTCGGTGTGTGTCTGTGTGTGTCAGTACGTGTGTGTGTGCGTGTGTGTGTAAGTGCTTTCTACGTTCGCTAAGACATACCCAGCAGTTAAAGAATCAACTTGACATCTCTGACACTGGTAGCCAATTTAACCCTGATGTACAATATGGAAATATATATATTCAACTCATCCTGTACATTATATAGATTCACCTTTTCCTGTACATCATGCAGAGTATATCACATAGATCATTTGTGCGTACATATGACATACCATCATATGGTCAGTCGCCAAGGAAACCTATTCACCAGGTAAAAAATATATATAACATCTACGCACAAGCATGCACACATGCCACACGCAAGTCAGTGTAAGAAGATGCTGATTTAAAAGTTGCTCTTTGCAGAACTTGTGTCCTGCTGTTTAATTACTGTCATGGAGAATGTTCCATTATCCGCTCACAGCCAGTCTATTCACACACACATGTGCGCTCACGCACGCACACACGCACACACACTCACACACACACACCCTAAGACACACAGACAGTCTCATTTGAAAAAGGAAGGCACACAGAGGGCGAGGGGGGTATGGAGAGGAGAAACAGAGGAGATGGAGAGATGCACAGAGATGTGGAAGGAGAGCAAGAGACAGATGGAGAGAGAGATGGGGAGATGGCCAGAGATCTGGAAGGAGATAATGAGAGATGGATGGAAAGATGGAGATAGAGAGAGGGAGAGACATAGAGAAAGAGAGGGAGAGAGATGGCCAGAGATCTGGAAGGAGAAAATGAGAGAGAGAGAGAGAGAGAGAGAGAGAGAGAGAGAGAGAGAGAGAGAGAGAGAGAGAGAGACAGAGAGAGAGACAGAGAGAGAGAGAGAGAGAGAGGGGGGTGTAAGAGTAAATATGAAATGACCAAAAGGGTCAAAGGTCAAACTTCAACAATGACCAACTATGGTTGAACCAGAACCGCCTAAACCCCAGAGATGTAATGACTCGACTCGACTCGGCAATGGTAGTGACTCGACTCGACCTGACTCAGAAATGCCTTCAAAAGACTCGACCGGACTCAAGTATGTGCAAGAAATGACTCGACTCGACTCCATTTTCCATGAACAAGAACCTCGTGCCAGTTCTGGACTGGTGCTAGAATCGCAGTTGGTTCAACTTGAGAATCTTCTAAGAACTGTTTGAGTTTCCACTGGCTAGACTGGAGTGCCAACTTCAATATGAACTACAAACGGATTACAGTGTCTTTACAAGTGTTGCGCCTGGCTTTGCGAGCCTACATTAGCATCCAAAGACGATTGGTCCAACGTATGTTGTGCTGCTCGTAACGGTTGCTGTGTCCGGCGATTACGTTCGAGAAGAAAGGTAATTACCCAACAAGTTTTGATTCTTACAAACACTGAACATAATGTGTTCATGCATAAAGCCTTTGTTGTAGACTGGAACATGGAAAGCTCAGAAAAACACTGCTAAGAATGCTAGTGACTTGATGCGACTCGGGTCAGACAGCTGACTCGACTCGACTCGAACAACAATAGTGACTCGACTCGACTGGAGCTTGCACGTGAAAGACTCGATTCGACTCAAGTCTCCGTTCCAAAGGACTCGACTCGAGTCTCCGTTCCAAATGATTCGACTCTACTCGAATCCCAATTGTTGGTGAGTCGTTACAACTCTGCTACACCCTCCTCCCCTATTCCCTCTCTTTTCCTCTCCCTTGTTTCCTCTCCCTTTCTCTTTGTGTAGGGCTCTCTCCCTCAGCTACACCCGATGTGCAAAGAGCCTTGTCTTCATGGAAGGGAAAGTCATTTTTTGGTTTTATTGCAGTGAAGGTTACTCATATTCTAATTTGTAGCCCATTTCAATATGTTAATGAAATTGTTTTGTGAAATTAAAAAAAGTGTGTCTTAGATTAGAAAGGAATAATAAACAAAAACAGATTCTAATCCTTGTAACTCATTATGCTTTTCACACGCTAACCAAATTAATACACCCACGCGCACACACAGACCGACAGACAGACACACACACACACACACACACACACACACACACACACACACACACACACACACACACTACACACACAACACAGGAAGCAACAGAGTTTGTTATTACTAGAGAGCTCATTTCCTGGTTGGGGCTTGCTGATTGGTCAGTGAAGAGAGGAATATATTAATAATAATAATTAAGCAGAGGGAGGAGAGGACCAGCAGAGCGGAGAGAGAACACCATCAGTCCTTCAAACTTTTTAAAGTCGGGTTGCTATGGAGACCCCATTGTCCTTCCATTTCCTAGCTGCTGGGGGACGCGTGCGGGTGTGTGCATGATGAGCGCGTTAGAGCTTGTGAGAATGTGTTCAGTTGGCGGGGTGTGTAGGGTCATGCACGAGCATGTCTGGCTTCTGATGCTTCCGTGGTTTGTGTGTGTGTGTGTGTGTGTGTTGTTGGGGGGGGGGCTGGGTTTGCTACTTAGACCACCATTCGGATGGCTGTCCCTGGCGCTTTCAGGGTTTCACACACACACACACACACACACACACACACACACACACACACACACACACACATACACACACACACACACACACCGGCGCCAGGGCCCCCATCAGTGGTCCAGGAACAGAAGCTAGCGCCAAAGCCATGATGGCCTCCCAGCTGCTGTGGAGTCAAAGCTGAGCCATGATGGACTATTATATGCTGTGGAGTCTGAGCAGAGCCAAGATGGCCTCCCAGCTGCTGTGGACCAGGAGCAGAGCCAAGATGGCCTCCCAGCTGCTGTGGACCCAGAGCAGAGCCATGGTGGGCTACTAAATGCATGGATAGTCATGCTATGTGCCATCAGCTAATGGAAACTGGAGCAAGAGACCGGCTGCACGGAAACACTGCACCTGTGGAGTTATGCCACACACACACACACACACACACACACAAATACAACATAAGAACATATGGCAGGCAGACAGGCAACACCCAGGGCGTAGGTTTGTACATGGATGGTAGGGACACGTTCCTACCAATATTTTAGGGGGGGTGGAGTTGTCCCTACCAATATTCGAGAGATTCTTTGGCTGAAAGAGAGGTGCTCTGCAGACTCACGTCGCGTGCAGATATCCTGTTTACTGCCAGACTCGGAGGAGGCGGGAGCTGACATCGGATTAGTTACCAGGGCTGTCAGTCCTTACTGTCAGACACAGTGGAGGCTGGAGTTGATCAGTGTGCTGACATCTGACTAGTTACCAGGGCTGTCAGTCTTTACTGTCAGACACAGAGGAGGCGGGAGCTGATCAGCGAGCTGACATCTGACTAGTTACCAGGGCTGTCAGTCCTTACCTCAGGAATGGTTGAAAATAAAGTATTTTAGACGACTTGCTCCCTCTCCTCTATTACCTGCACCGCACTTCACACACAACATCATTGTGTCCATGCCAACGCGTTTTCTACTTTGTAGGTATCATGCTAGCAAAAAAAAAAGAAAAAGAGAGGACGTCAGGAGATTTTTTTACCACCTAGAGAGAACATAATAGGCAGGAAAATGCCACCGGCTAATGAATTAGTTTGTATGCTGGCAACCCAGCAGTAGACTGGAGAAGTGGAGCATGCTGACGAGGAAACAGGCGCGTCTTCAGGGTTTCAGGTGAGGTCCTAATTAGGAAACATAGCTGGAAATTACAGGGAGGCATCAGCATTAAAGTTAGTCTTAGGATGTTCAGCAAATATACACCTTCGAAAGTCAACATACTTGGTCAGGAGTTAACTTTGAAAAAGTTATATAAAATAATAATTATAATAATTCATTTGATTTATATAGCGCTTTTCAGACACCCAAAGCACTTAAAGATGGTATTCACTCCATATTTACAAATGACCCTCCAAAATAAACGGGACCTCAAGTTTAGGAATATCTTTGTATCAATCGTATTCATCAACACATCATTTTATGACACATGGGAAACTCAGGCATCAAGCTGCAGCAGTGCAGTCATGAGGGAGAAGCAGCTGGGCCTTCGTGGCTTCACGTGAGGTCTTGAAATGATTCCACAATCAAACATATGCGGTCATGGATTCATTGTAAATGGCCAGCTTTACATGTAATGTAACCATAGTCTACCAATTTGGATGTTAACTTAACTGCAAAATAACAGTTTGCTGATGTTGATACAGTGTGTCAAAGCATACACCACAGAAAAGACCACTTGGGAAACTATGAATGACCCTGCCTTCTGTACGAAGGGTTTCAACGATAGGAAGAATGCCACACGGGTATCTTCGGCCGCCAGCAAGCCAGCAAAGCACACCGCCATGCAGCTACCATGAATGCACAGGATCGAACTCCGGTTCACTCCCAAATATCAAGCGCATGGCGTTAAAACACAGGGTGAGGCGCTGTCTGGAGAAAAAAATGGCTGCCGTAAGCTGTCTTGCCGGGCAGGGAACAGCCTTTCGAGGACGTGAGGCAGAGGAAGGGAGTTTAGTGGCACCTGGGGAAGTTCCTCTTGCAAACGACGACGCTGCTCTTTCTTCTCGGCTCGTTGCCATGGTGGTGTCAGTCCACGGTGCCCGAAAGGAACGCTTGACCTCGCTTGGCAACACCATCGTCAGAGGCGTCGCCGCAACCATCCGGTCGTCACCAGCAGGTTCGGTATTCAGTTCGAATGGACGGCATGCAGGATCAACTGGGAAGAGAGCAAACGGCTATTTGTTTCAGACAGGTGGGCCAGGACCTGGTTCCACGGGAGGTCTTTGTGGGGTCGTAGGAGGTGCCAGGGGTGATCCCTGACCAGCAGACAGCCCAACTAGCTATGGATGTCGCTCTTGAGATTGAATATTCCAGTGGCAGGCTGACGAGGTCAGACGTATGAGGGCGCTGCCAACAGGGCACAGGCAGTGTTGAAGAGAGAGCAGCCGTTGGCTCTGCGTGTTCCACGGTGTCAATCTTAGAACACGGTGTGTTTGCGGTGCCTCTCGCCTGCTACGTGACGCGTCGCAGCGGGTACACCACCACAGGCCTCCTAGCAACGGGTCAGGGAAATTCAAGGGGCTTGTTGGCTGGACAGGCAATATCACAGCGGCATTCCCAAGCGGTGGAACCTCTTTGTCCGACCAGGGGACAGTGTGTGGACACACAGTTCATTGGCAGTATGAGGCTGCGTTCTCCAGTGTGGAGGAAAACGGCCTCCAGTTGGTTCCCCCTCAGGTACTCCAGGGCCAAAGGGTCTCCCGGATGGCTTCCAGAAGGGCCGGGCTGTTATTGGACGGCTGCTAGTCTCCGAGGCGCTGGGTCGAGAGCTGGAGCCGCCGAACGAGTCGTCGCAAAAGCAGTCCCCGACAGTCGAAGGCCTGCGGTCTGCTGTCGAGTGTGCAAGCTCAACCCTTCAGCAAGAAAAGAGAAAGGAGGAAAAGTTTGAAGAGGTGCTCGAGAAGGCCGTGAAAGACTCCCTGGGTATTGAGTCCATACAAATCCACCCCAAAAGGATTTGCCGGTGGGGCTAGTC
>CM030176.1:7714194-7731694 GCA_017639675.1 Aplochiton taeniatus
TAGCATAGCATCAGAGCTAAGGGTTGTGTAGTAGGCTAGCATACATAGAAGCTCACTGTGATGTTTAGCATAGCATCAGAGCTAAGGGTTGTGTAGTAGGCTAGCATACATAGAAGCTCACTGTGATGTCTAGCATAGCATCATAGCTAAGGGTTGTGTAGTAGGCTAGCATACATAGAAGCTCACTGTGATGTCTAGCTTAGCATCAGAGCTAAGGGTTGTGTAGTAGGTTATCACATATAGAAATTCAGTGTTATGGCTAGCTTAGCATCATAGCTAAGGGTTGTTGTAGGCTAGCACATATAGAAATTCAGTGTGATGGCTAGCTTAGCATCAGAGCTAAGGGTTGTTGTAGGCTAGCACATATAGAAATTCAGTGTGACGCTTGCTTAGCATCATAGCTAAGGGTTGTGTAGTAGGCTATCACATATAGAAACTCACTGTGTTAGCTAGCTTAGTGTCGTAGCAAAGGGTTTTGTAGTAGGCTAGCATACTGTGATGGCTTGCTTAGTATCATAGCTAATGGTTTTGCAGTAGTCTAGAGTACATACAGGCTCACTATAATAGCTATCTTAGCATCAGAGATTAACTGGAGGTGGATATTGATCATATATTCATATATAGGATTCTATAGAACACCTGGCTGATCTGCATGTATGGATACCCTCTGGTCTGGTCTGCTGGGCCCTGTAAGTTGGCAGTGGCTAGTCCTAACCTGGAGGAGGGCGGGGCTTACCCTGACCATTCTGATTGGTGCTAACCTGAAAGAGAGTTTGTTACCGTTTTGAATTCCTGATAGAAAAGTTGCCGTCATTTATCCAAAAGCTCCCTGCTTTGATTGCTCCAACAGGTTCTACTTTCTGGTTCTACTGGCTGGTTCGACTGGCTGGTTAACCTAGCTACTTCTACTGGCTGCATCTACTGTCTGGTTCTACTGGCTAGTTCTACTGGCTGGTTCTACTGGCTAGTTCTACTGTCTGGTTCCAATGTCTAGTTCTACTGGCTGCTTCTACTGGCTGCTTCTACTGTCTAGTTCTACTGGCTGCTTCTACTGGCTGGTTCCTCTAGTTTGTCCATTCCACTGCCTGGTTCAACTGGTTCTATTGGCAGGTCTTCACACACCCACGGACACACACACACAGACACACACACACAGCACTGTTCCTGATAAGCGAAATAAGGCTAAAGTGTTTTCATCTCATTCCACTTCCCTAGCCTGAAACCTCCAAACCTTGTGTGTGTGCGCGTGTGTGAGTGTGTGTGTGTGTGTGACTGAGATATTCCCACCAGACAGTGTCACAGTAAAAGCCAGCCAAGCGTAACAACAAGCTCTCATCGTATTACCTTCTAGTGTGTGCCCCAGCTCTATCTAACAACACAGAGACCATGTCCCACCACCCCTCCACACACACACACACACACACACACACACACACACACACATACATGCGCGTGCCAACTCAGTACAGCGACACCTGTTATGTAACAGCGTAGGTGAAGCCATAGGAAATGTAGAGAAGAGGGGAAATCAGGGAGAAAAGCATAAAGAGAGAGATGAAGAGAAAGGGAGAGAGAAAGGGGGTTGAGAACGATAACGACAGAGAGAGAGAGAGAGAGAGAGAGAGAGAGAGAGAGAGAGAGAGAGAGAGAGAGAGAGAGGGAGAGAGAGAGAGAGAGAGAGAACGAGGGAACGATAGACAGACAAAGAAAGTGGAAGGGCAAATGAGAGGGCAAGTCATAGAGAAAGGGGGCAAGGGAACGACAGAGAGAGAGAGAGAGAGATATACAGCAGGGGAGAGAGAGAGAAAGAGAGAGAAAGGGACTTGCCTTTAGATGCCCTTTATTGAAACATCCAACATATGCAAGAGAGAGAGAGAGAGAGAGAAAGAGAGAGAGAGAGAGAGAGAGAGAGAGAGAGAGAGAGAGAGAGAGAGAGAGAGAGAGAGAGAGAGAGAGAGAGAGAGAGGAGATTGGTGGAAGACACTGGAGGACCACCGTATCAGTCCTAATTAGTCTCTGGGAGCGTGTGCGTGTGCGTGTGCGTGTGTGTGTGTGTGTGTGTGTGTGTGTGTGAATGTGAATCTGGCCTTAAGCTTGTTCATGTATGTGCTGTCAATGTGTGTTTACGTAAGCCCCTGTGCTTCTTTGTGTGTGTGCGTGTGTGTGTGTGTATGTAATATGCTTTGAAGTGCCTCTATGTGTGTGTGTGTGTGCGTGTGTGGAGGGGGGGGGGGGGGGATTACCCTCATTAGGACAATATACACAGTGATCAGAGCGGTCACAACAGGAGCAGTTGAAATTACACAGACATCTTTAGTGAAAGGGTGGGGGTTGGGGGTGTGCTGGGGTGGTGGTGGTGGTGGGGGGGGTGGGGGGGTCTTAGAAAGAAGAAGAAAGGAGCAAGAACGGAAGAAAGACACGGACCACGGTGAAAAAAAGGAGAGAATGGGTGTGTGTCTGTATCTATCTATGTGTGTGTGTGTGTCTGTATCTCTGTGTGTGTGTGTGTGTGTGTGTGTGTGTGTGTGTGTGTGTGTGTGTGTGTGTGAGTGTGAGTGTGTGTGTGTGTGTTAAACAGGGCAGGCGCCCAAAAGGGTCCAATATGAGGCTGGGCTATGGTGTCTAATGTTATTTTTCACAGGCTTTAACACACACACACAGACACACACAGACACGTGGACATATGTACAAACACACACACACACAGACATGTACACACACAGTCCTCCGTATAGACATAAAGGTGATTTCCGAGATTTAAGATGATTTCTGTGCTTTTTGATTCTATCACTGTATTGTTTGCAAATCTCTCAAGTACTTGATGAATCATCATGACTGTTGACTCTACAGAATAAAGTGTGTGTCTGTGTGCAAGTGTGCGTGTGTGTGTGCGTGCGTGCTTGTGTGTGTGTGCGTGTATGTGGAAAAAAAACTATTGGAAAATCTAACTATTTGTTCAGGATAACCCCTGGTTCCCACTGAAACACAGACCATTAAGACCAGGTCAATTTGTCCGAGGCCACAGAAACACTGGCCTCTTAAATCAGAACCAAACACTGGCTTAATGGATCAGAGCGTGTGTGTTGATCACGGTAGAAAAAGTAGCAGAGAAAGTTCTAATTGCTTCACTCTGAAAACAGAGGATACTCTTTATCAAGCTACTATTGGTAGGTGGAGGCTAGTTTGTGTGATGGTGTGTGTGTGTGTGTTTGTGTGTATGTGTGTGTGTGTGTGTGTGGAGGGGACGAGGTGGTTTTTGAGCTGTACAGGATTCAGCTTTGAGCCCGACATGTAGAGTCCAGTAAGATAATAACAGCCTAACCCTTAACCTTGACAAGTGACCCTCTACACACAAACATACACACACACATGAGCGCGCACACAAATGTACACACACACACACACACACACACACACACACACACACACACACACACACACACACACACACACACACACATAAAGACAGAGGGCAGGTGGATTTGTCCAGTAATATCCTCCATCATAATCTGTGAGTCACGGAGCAGGTGTAGGTGCCCTCCTTCAGTGTGTCCGACCGTGGCAGGCGTCCATTAGTCAAAGTCACAGCGCAGTGACTGGAGCAGCCTGCTGGAACAGGGCACCACACACACACACACTCCACTGATACAAATACACACAGACACGTGGAAACACACGCACCCACAAACGGCTCAAGTCAATCATTGAGACTGGCACATCCAATCATAAACTATGGCTTGGAAAAAGCAGGATAAGCATCAGTATGTTCATGACACACCGATCCCCACACACATGCACGCACACACACAAACGCCCTTACACACACACACAAACACACACACACACACACACACACACAGGATTATATAAGTGGGCCACAGTCAGCATCTCTCAGTCACTTTGCTCCTCCCTCGCTCTGGCCATCTCTCCTTCCCTCCCTCCCTCTCTCCCTCCCTCCATCTATGCATATCTCTATCCCTCTCTCCCACCCTCCTTCCCTCCATCCATCTATATCTCTCTCCCTCCCCCACTCCCTCTTCCTATCCATATCTCTATCCCTCTCTCCCACCCTCCTTCCCTCCATCCATCTATATCTCTCTCCCTCCCCCACTCCCTCTTCCTATCCATATCTCTATCCTTCTCTCCCACCCTCCTTGCCTCCATCCATCTATATCTCTCTCCCTCTCTCCTTCACTCCTGCCATCTATCCATATCTCTATCCCTCCCTCCCTCCCTACTTCCCTCCCTTACTCCCTTCACCTATATCTCTCTCCCTCCCTACCTCTCTCCCTCATCCCTCCTTTCCTCATTCTGCTTTATGTATTATTTGTTCCTACCGTTCCTTTAACCCCACCCCTCCATCCTCCCTCCATACTCTCTCTCTCCCGTTCTCTTTCTGCCCTCACTCCTCTGCCCCTGCTTCTTTCCTCTCTGCCCTGCCTCTCTCTCTTGTTCCCTCTCTCCCTCCTCTTTCTCTTCATTTGCTCCCTGCCTGCCTCCCTTCCTCCCTCCCTATCGACGGTGCAGAGGTGATGGTCTCTAAGCTAAGATAGGATATACACTGTCCTGCATCTCATACTCAAGGTCGACCAACACCCGCGTGTGTGTGTTATTGTGTGTGTCAGTGTATTTCTCTGTGTGTCTGTGTGTGAGTCAGGGTATGAGTGTGTGTGTTTGTGAGTGTGTGTATGGTGTGTGTGTGTGTGTGTGTGTATGTGTGTGTGTGTGTGTGTGTGTGTGTGTGTGAGTGTGTCTCCAATGATTTACTAGAGGCCCTGTCTCCATCTTTATCTGTATCCTTATCCCAGCGTCTGCACCACTCCTCTGGGACGGAACACAATGAAGTGTTCACACACACACACGCACACACATACACTGGAAGGCAGGGGTAGAGACTTGCTGCACAGCATGAATCATAGAGAACCAAATTCTCTCCTGCAGTGTCTATCTGCTCCTCTCCCTTCCCTGCGCCCTCTTTTCTCCTCTCCTCTCCTGTTTAGCGAAAGCCCGCAAATTAAAATGGATTCTTTTGTCATCCTTCCACGGCTAAATCTGGGAGCGCTACATTAATTGACAAAATGATAAGCTCCCCTCCGCATTGATCCGTTGGCTTCTCCGCCACTTTTAATGTGCCCCTTCCAATTCCCTTTGACAATTAAACCAAACACTCCTCGGACGCCGCTGACCGCACGTTTAATCACGGTATAAAATAACAACCAGCCGATTAAAGTAGAAACAGATTCTAGTCTAGCGGGGGGGTCGCCTTTGTGCTTTATCAATTAAAAGCAACCACACACGCGCGACACAGACGTCGGTTTATTTCTCCTGTGTGCTTCGGGTGCCGCTATCGCGATGAATCGCGCACGAATTACAATTACGCTAGGGTCTGAATAAACTGGGCGGATTTTGTGTGAGAACAAAGAGAAGAAATGAATGATTACAACTCATGGTGTGATCCATTCCTGTTGGAGTACACAACAGTACACTGGATTTATTTTCCGCGTCAGGAATAAAACTGCAATTACATCCCCGCGTTCCATTGATCACGGTACCTGTTATACAAATATATTTTATGTGCAGTCATCAACTGCTGAAATACTTGTTCTTTTTTTTCCGCTTTACAAACATGACACTATTAAAAAGGCGCTACTTTAAGTGAAATGTAATTCCACCACAAATGTCATGAGTAGAAAGTCATTACCAGGCGAGGTGCGGACTGAAAAGCTTCTTCGTCGGGGAATACATAGCGGCTTCAAGGCCATGCGCTCTCCACTCCTCTGGTAGAACCCAATCCCTGTTGAACCTGCACTTACAAAATATTACATTAGAGAGGAACACTGCTCTCTATTCATTCCGTACATCACCGGGAGAGAGTGCTAAACCGCGAAGCTACAAGTGTGAGCGCGCGCGCGCGCGCGTATGTGTGTGTGTGTGTGTTTGTGTGCGTGTGTGCGCGCGCGCGTCCTTAACAAACGATCTCGTAGTCGCTGGCCAACATGTTATGGTTTCCTAGCATAGGGCCAAGCCAGCCTACAAAGTCTGCAAAACAGCACATCAAAAAACAAGTGTTTTAAAAGACAACAGCATGGTGTTTGGACAAGATACAGCATTTCAAAACTAAATATTTTATTTGTATGCTCATCGCATTCATGAACAATAACGTGTTTACAACCGTCTCCCGATGTGGACTAGATACTTCCGCCGCCCTGAAAATACTTTTGTTGTTGTTTTGATGTCAGGCTGGTCACTTGTATACTGCCCCACTATTTCTGTTGGCATTGCACCGTGCGTATGCGTACATGCAAGGCCTAGGGAGAGGTTGTGCGCACCAAACGAACGTAGGGCAGCCATCATGCATACGGATACTTAGCGTGGAGTATATTACGACCTTCAGGGAGTGAGGTATTTAAGTGGTTCCACTTCGGTTAGCAGTGGGAGAGTTGGCTCTTTCTTCTGACCTACATCTCTGGGACCATAGCAGAGCCATCCTCATGCCTAATGAATAGGAGGGTGGAGTGTGCATGTGTGTACCTGCAGACCTGTGTGTAGGGGTGTGTGTGTAGACTTATGTGTGTGCAAGTGTGTGTAGACCTGTGTCTATAGGTATGTGTGTGTGTGTGTGTGTGTGTGTGTGTGTGTGTGTGTGTGTGTGTGTAAAGGTATTTGTGCCTGGAGAGAGAGAGAGGGGGGGGGGGTCGCTGGGTTAGAAGGGGAGGGACATATTGTACTTTCGGCGTGAGCAGGAGGGGCGCGGAGAGCAGATGGAGGTGGTGTTTGTGTGTGTCTGTTTGTGTGTGCGCATGAGTATGTTTCCAATGTGAATGTTTGTGCATATGTGCATACAATCAGATGAGTGTGTGTGCTTTCTACATGTCTGGATTCAGCTTGTATATTTGCTTTAAGCTTTCACTAAAACACGCACACACACACACACACAGTACAAATGTTTCCACAGCCAGTCTTTTACTGATAGCAGAGGAACCGTAGGGAACAGGGGAATTCATCTTTCTCGGCAGGCAAACACACACACACACATGAAATACACACTAAACACACACTTACACTAAACACTAGACATAAACTAAACACTAAATGCACACTTACACACAAACACGAAACATTACTAGACATAAACAAAATACTAAACAGTAAACATTTAATAAAAAAACAAAAGTGATATTTGAGACATTAAACCTTACATGTGTGAGGAGAGAAGATTAGGATAAGAAGAGAAGAGAAGAGAAGAGAAGAGAAGAGAAGAGAAGAGGAGAGGAGAGGAGAGGAGAGGAGAGGAGAGGAGAGGAGAGGAGAGGAGAGGAGAGGAGAGGAGAGGAGAGGAGAGGAGAAAAGAGGGATGGATAACGATCTTGAGTCCAAAAGAGGAGTACAATTTCCTTTCTCAATCAACAGCTTGCTTTTATCTGCTGTCCTCAGGGACCTTTAGGCAATCTACACACACGCCCCCCAACACACACACACACACAAACACACGCAAACACGCACACACGCACATTGACACACACGCAAACAGTCTGTCAATGGAGTGAAACCTAATCTTCTTCCGGAGACGCAATCATCGACAAGCCACCACTTCACCCTCTCTTCACACACACACACACACACACACACACACACTCAAGCACCGACACCAACACCTAACGACCACTACTGCCATTACTCCAACCCCTCATTGGGACTCCATTCATCTATTCTCTGAGGCGTGTGTTTGTGTGTGTGTGTGTGTGTGTCCATTGTGTAACATTGAAGAGCATCATTTACCCCTCATTCCATGGTTCCCCTCCACACCTTTTTGTCATCGCCATTATCCTCTCTCTCTCTCTCTCTCTCTCTCTCTCTCTCCTCGCACATATCTGTGTGTTTGCATGTGTGTGTGAGACGATGAGCTCGCCTCTGCAACGGCACGTGTTAGAATCTCTAGGCCTGTGTGTGTCTCTTTGTATGAGAGAGTGCGTGTGTGCATGAGCATCTCTCTGTGTGTGTGTGTGTTTGTGTGTGTATGTTTCTCGTGGGTCAATCTATTCTCTATCCAGTGACTGTCTACACAGCGAGATCCCTTTATTTCTGTATTCTTTCCCCCTAAATATCTCTCCTAAATCTCTTTCCATCTCCTTTCCCTTCTCCTCTATTCTCCAGGTCTGTTTGTTAAGGAATCCAAAAGCACAAATCTGAAAGTGCCGAATCTCATTTCCCAAACAGCCTTCACGGTGTGAGCAAATATATTTTCTGTGGGATTGGCTCTGGAAGAGCAGGGCAAGCTCTTGGATTTGCCTCAGCAGAAAATCCCATGGCTGCGGGGTGAAGCGTAGACATTTTAAAGGGCAGTGGCTCAAGCAACCTCTGCGTCGATATGTTCAAGTTGTAAGGTAGGATATCGGCTAAAATATAGCATATTAATAAACATTGAAATGTTAAAGAATTAGAGATTCCCCGCCGCAGCAGCGCTGCTCCTCTTGGTGCAAGCCGGGGCAGGGTAGATCATTCCCCCCCCCAAAAAAATCCAGCGCAACACCAGGATATGAAATGTCCATTTTGTCAGTTTACATTAAAAAGAAGCGAAACGTTACTTCATGTTACGGCCATTAAAACATACTCTGCTGGAAAATATATGTATTGGAGGTAATGTGTCGGTTGCTAGGCATCTCAACAATTATGTTTCACCTGCTGGCCTGCTCGCCGTTTAGATGCAGCTCGGCGAAGAGGCACTTCTGAGCTCTGTATCTCGTCTCCTTTTCATGGATAGTACTGTAATATTTCCGGTTTTTGTGTGGCTAACACTCCTAAAGACCATATACAGCACGGTTATTGAAATGGACACTCAGAGAGCAACACCTCAGCACGAGTCTGCAAAACTCTGAACACATTTTCTGCTTTGAACCCAACTTGCAATTCCACCTAGCTCTTTTTGCCACACACCGCACACAGTTCTCTACATAAGACTTAGGAGTCTGACATCAAGTCACTTGTTTGCCCTTTCAAAACACTGCCATTGAAGAGGCCACGCCAGGCCAAACACCCAAGAGGGTAGTTTTATAATTTCTTCTTTTTACAATCGCTATCATCGTTTAGTCCAAACTATAGTCACATTTTGAAAACTCTAAACTCAATTAGCACAACAGCCGTCTGTTGTGGACCATAGCTGTACCACAAGCAATGCTGTTTTTCACCGAATATGCAGTCAATTGCTTAAGCACGATTTGGAAAACAGGGCTAATTTTGTCAAAGCACTAAACACAATTGACATAACCCCACTACCAAAGTGAAAAACACCTCAGATATCCTGCAAAATGAAGTACTGCAATCAAAACTACAAAAATATCTATCGAAATCTAACTTTTACTCCAAATGGCACGTAATCCACAGGACCAGGATCAACATCACAGCAATATTTTGCTAGATAGTGCTTACATCCTGATTAATGTGTCGACAGGTGAGCAGTTAGGTGTTTGGCCAGGCAGCAGGTGTATTGGCCAATTGGTCCATGGGTGTAGCATTTTTGAATGGCACGGTTTCGAAAGGGCAAACAAGTGACTTTAAGTCAGATTCCAGTGTCTCATGCAGAAAAGAGTGTTTAGTGTTCTGCAAACCTCTGTGTGTAGTGTTCTGCAAACCACTGTGTGTAGTGTTTTGCAAGAAGTGTGAGGCTGAGAATGTGCTCACAGTTGTTCAGATCTGGGCTGAGGCTTTACTCTCTGAGTGTTTCAGTAACTGTGCTTTACATGTCATTTCAGTGTGTTAGCAATTGAAAAAAACACTAACATTTCTAGAATACCTCCATTTGCTTTGCATACAAGCTTGCCCAATACTACAACGCCCCACCCCACCCCACCTGATTTCATTCTCAATCATAGCCAGGAGAGGAGGTTCTTTCAATTACATGGACATGCACAGTAAAAAAAAGGAGACTTGAATGCATTTTTGTTTATTTCCCTTTTGCCTTTTTTTGCAGTGTATTTTATTTTTGACATTGGGACAAAGGCCATGTGTATCGGATTTTTTTGTTGATCACTGACAGCCATTTTATGTTTCTAATAGGCCTACTGTAAAGCTTTTACTGCAGCAATTCTGTACATTCTGTAAAGTAAAGATGACTCATTCGCCATTAGATTGTAGGCCTATCTTGCTGAAAACGCAAATATTCGACACTCAAACAAACCAAACAATGTAGAGAGGTTCACAGTAAAAGTAAACTGAATTATATAACATATGTCGTCTCTTGTTTGCAGGTAGAACTGAAACAGGAAAGGTAATGCAGTTTGTGTAATGCCATAAACTGTATTTTGAAAGTCGTTGTGCTATGATTGACTAAATGTTCCTCTTGGGTAGAAAACCTGCCAGTGTTTTGACGGAATGATTTGATAGTCAGGTTTAGCGTGTTTTGATAGAGTTAGTGTATGTAGAGAAAGATTTTGGGCATTTTGAAATGAAGAATTGATATTTAGTTGTATTCAATTGCTAACACACTCAAATGACACGCAAAGCACAGTTATTGAAACTGACACTCAGAGAGCAAAACATGAGCCCAAATCTGCTATTTGCACATTCTCTATAAGCACATTCTCACTCTCCTACTTCTTGCAAAACACTACACAGTGTTTTGCAAAACACTACACACAGTTCTTTACATAAAACACAGGAATCTGACATGAAGTCACTTTTTTGCCCTTTCAAAACAGTGTCATTCAAAAATGCCACAGCCATGGACCAATTGGCCAATACACCTGCCGCCTGGCAAAACACCTAACTGCCCAACTGTCGACACATCAATCAGGATGTAAGCACTGTCTAGCCAGGGAAGATATTGCCTGTGATGTTGATAAGATGCTGTGGCCAGACCCAGCTAGGTGGGGAGGTGCAGCCGAAGTATTTTTCTTTCCTCCGTTTTTTGTTGTTGTTTTATTGTGAAAAGAAATGTATGTATATTTTTTCCCTCAAAATTCTCTTATGTTTACTGAGAGCATTTTTATTGTTATGTATTCTGTATGTGCTGTCCATACATTGGAGAATGTTTAGTTCCAACAGTATATTTGTGTTTCTGCACATACTTCTATATACTTGAATAATTACACCATTATGTATTACGTCAAAGCCCACCAAAGATGTAAGTACTTTGATTGAGCTCAGCAGTGTGTTGTTGGTTAGACAAAAACCTGGTAGTATGAATGAAGTGTGTGCTATTTGGTGCAAAAGTTAGATTGTTATAAGTGTCTATGTAGTTTTGAATGCAAGAGCTTCATTTTGCAGGAGATATGAGCTGCTTTGCACTTTGGGTGTGTAGTTTTGGAAATTGTGTTAAGGGTTTGAGAAAAGTGGATTAGCAATTGCGACTGTAAGAAGCAATGGGAAAAGGTCAATATGAAAAAGGCATATGATACATTTGCTGTCTTGTTAATATAATTGTATAATTGTGTATAATGTTATATTGGAAAGTGGGGCAACTCAGCAATAGAAATATTGCACAATTTACTTAATAGTCTAAACGAGCTAGTTGAAGCTCTGTAGATGAGAGATTATGTGATTACATTTTTTCTTCTAATTGCTTACACACTTAAACTGGTTCTTGAGGTACAATCACTGAAACCATTAACTCGTGTACCTAATTTGTAGACCAAGTCTGCAAAACCACTAGCAAATTCTCTGCTTAACACTCAGTTTGAAAATGTCTAACACTCTTTTTGAAAACACTGAACGCTGTGATTCACATTAGACATATCACTAAAAACTACAAGATTTTGTGTTTTTTTTGGAAAACACCAAAATGTAAAATGCCACACACATTTACCAATTGCTTATGCACAGTCCAGAAGTGGTTAAAACTGCATTGGTGATTTGTTCACGTTTGAGCATTGCAAATAAGCAACAGGCTAGCTCTGTGCAGTATTGGGCAGTACAAAAGTACATGTACAAATATTCGTTGCCGTACTTTAAGGACCCTTTTCAAGTATCTGTACTTTACTCAAGTTTCCATTTCAGGAGACTTTTTACTTTCACTCCACTACATTTCAAACTACAGTAAAAAATCCTTCTTTTGACTCCACTAATTGTATGCGACATCTGCAGTTACTCCTTACTTTAAAGTGGAGGAAATGGATGATCTGACATTTCCTACAGAATAATACAACACACTTTCACACTGAAGCCTACCAATCAGGGCGCAGCGCGCGCTTCGATCGGCTCATGACTTTCGTTCGAGCCATAAATCATCAACGATATATTTAAAATATTGGAACGGAAGGAAGCAGCATTGACTTTTGAATGCCTTCTATGGCTGCCTGGAGTATTTTCCTCTGTCACACTCATTTTCCTCTCTCGCTCTCTCTCTCCTCCTCATAACGACTGATTCTGTTTGCCATGTCAGCAACCCCTGACAGACATAACCATACTAAATGATAGTACTTTTTACTTTCTTTTGATACCAAGGTGTTTTTAAAAGCAGGTACTTTTGAACCATAAATTTCAATTTCGAAGTTTCAATTCAAGACTGGAGTAATATTCAGCAAGGGTATCTGCACTTTCACAAGTACAGAATTTGTGTACTTCGTCCACCCCTGGCTTTCTTTCACCAAACCCGAATGGAAGACAGGATGTAGCCTGATTTCTCTATTTTCCGTTTATTTGAATTTTTCACGGAAACAGTAGAAAATTGTTTTTCTTTATTTGTTTACTGTTTTTTTTGTTTTGTTTTTACGGTTCATACCAAAGTGTGGATAAAAATAAGTAGTTTAATTTTGAGAAAGAAATGTAGTCATTTACATTTGTGGTCTTTTTGTATTTCTGTTTATCATGTGTGTTTGTGTATATATGTATATACTGTATTTCTACTGAATAAGCCTACATATATTTGGGTAAGTGTGGGAGGGTACTACTGTGTGCCAAACTTTTCCAGCAGGCGGCTGTGCACTGCACACTGAAAGGGCAAACGTGTTTCTTCATTTATCATATCGGTGATGCTTTTATGTAGGTGTTGTTAAAGAGTTTTTGATTAAGTCTTTGCTTTTGCAAGAGATGTCTACTGCTTTGCATGTTGTGTGTGTGGTTTTGGATTTTGTGTGTAGTGTTTAGAAAAATGAGTCATAGTTTCAGATATCCTGTTGAAGCAATGTGGAAAAAAACTGTAATACAAGGCCATTTGATAACCCAAAAATGTTTTGGGTATGAATTAGTAATTTAACTGGTTTGATAAAGACTCAACCCTTAGCCTTAACACACTGTGATGCCGCAACATTGGATGGGTTTGCTGTTAAAACGACGTTTGAAGGGGTTGCTATTTATCCGTCCATCTTGGGAGCCGGTGTGTCAAGTTGCCCTAGCTGTCATGGACGTTTTGTATTACAACAGCAATTTCATTTGGTCTAGGAAGGTATTCATAATAATTGAGAATAACAGACGCAGCAAACCCGTCATAATCATCAGTAATGTTGGGGCATCTAAGGAAATGGGGCTGAGGGGCAGTGGTTAGGGCCACCCCTGAGGGGCAGTGGTTAGGGCCACCCCTGAGGGGCAGTGGTTAGGGCCACCCCTGAGGGGCAGTGGTTAGGGCCACCCCTGAGGGGCAGTGGTTAGGGCCACCCCTGAGGGGCAGTGGTTAGGGCCACCCCTGAGGGGCAGTAGTTAGGGCCACTGTAGCCACCCCTGCATCCGGCAGATCATTTCTAGCAGGGCGTCAATTCTAACAGACTCATCTCTAACAGAGACTCATTTCTAACAGAGACTCATCTCTAACAGAGACTCATTTCTATCAGAGATTAATTTCTAACAGAGATTAATTTCTAACAGAGATTCATTTCTAGCAGAGACTCATTTTTAACAGAGATTGATTTCTAACAGAATCATTTCTAACAGACTCATTTCTAACAGAGACTCATTTCTAACAGTCATTTCTAACAAAGACTCATTTCTAACAGAGACTCATTTTTAATATTTATTTTTAACAGAGAGTTATATTTAAAAGAGACTCGTTAATTACAAAGAATAATTTCTAACATAGTCAGGTCTTACAGAGACTCATTTCTAACAGAGAGTCGATTCTAACAGAGAGTCGATTCTAACAGACTCATTTCTAACAGAGAGTCATTTCTTACAGAGAATCATTTCTAACAGTCATTTCTTACAGAAACTCATTTCTAACAGAGAGTCATCTCTTACAGAGAATCATTTCTTACAGGGTAATTTCTAACAGAGTCATTTATAACAGACATTCATTTCTTACAGAGGCTCTACTAACAGAGAGTCGATTCTAACAGACTCATTTCTAACAGACTCATTTCTTACAGAGACTCATTTCTAACAGAGACTCATCTCCTCAGACATCTCTAACAGAGACTCATATGGTATGGACTCTTTCTGTCCGTCTGTCTGTGTGGGGCTACTGGTGATTGTGATTCTAACCGAGATTTACACTGCAGGCAACAAAGCACACACTGCTTTCTGATTATCAGCAGAAACATAAAAACCACACACACACGCACACATCAGCCCACACACACACACGCGCAAGCACACACACACGCCATCCTCTCCCTCTCCTCCCTGGAGATTTTTATATTGTCAGGCTGTTGTCACTTCCCTCCCTCCTTCTCACCAAGATCCCTCCATCCCTCTCTATTGATGAAAGAGTAATGAATGGTGACACTTAGAGTACCGGAGGGATGGAGGGATGGAGGGACGGAGGAATGGCAAAGTAGAGGAAGGAAGACTGCTGAAAATGGAGTGAAGCAAGGTAGAGACAAAGATGTAGGGATAAAGAAAGGAAGAGAAGGATGAGTACAAAGAGAGAGAGAGAGAGAGATGTATAGAGGGAGAGAGAGAGAGAGAGAGAGAGAGAGAGACACACCCAGTGAGAAGAGAAAGAACACGCGAGAGGGGGGAGGCAAGAGAGAGAGAAGACAGGGAGAAAAACAGAGAACAAAAGTGAGGGAGACAGAGAAAGACAGAGAGAGGGAGAGAGGAGGGAGATAGCAAAGAAGAGAGAAAGAGAGAGAGAAAAATAGAGGGGGAGAGATAGAGGGGTAGAGCGTCGAGGGACACTGTTCTCTTCTCATCCCCACTAAGAAACTATACAGCACTAGCAATAGGCCTTTACTACTTACACACACACACACACACACACATTCAATATTTCACACATACAGACAGACACACACACACATTCACTGTCCTCCTGTGCCCTCTAACAAACACACACAAACCTAACCATTGTTTTTGTCTGCCATGAGGGCACTTCCACAGTCATTTTTCAGCTTCATTTTGGCAGACTAAGACTCAATGTTGCTCAGGGAAAACTAGACTTATAAGCTACCATCTGGAACAGGGATCGCTTTACAGTTCCATAGCCATTAAAAAGTGCTAAGGAAATTAATTTCAATATAATTATGTTAGGGCGAAAAGGTATCTGTAGCTCCGTACAACAATGTTACCAAATGTCTTTGTCATTAACAAAAACAAAATTCTATACATTAGACAGAATATGCATTAGAAGCAAATACATCTGTTGATAAAACTATAGTGAATAAATCACAGTTGTGAAGGGAACCGTTAACTATTGACAGCTTGTTTGTAGAGGTGTGTCTTCAGAACACAGAGAGTGTTGTACCTAGTAGCCATGTATGTGTGTGTGTGTGTGTGTAAGTGTCTTAAATTTGTGTGTTTGTGTTGGTGTATGTGTATGTGTCTTAAACTTGTGTGTGTGTGTGTGTATGAGTAGGTATTTTAGGAGTGTTTGTGTGCGTGTGTGTCTTTGGCGTGTGTCTTTCTGTGTGTGTATGTGAGTGGGTGTCTTCTAGGTGTGTGTGTGTGTGTGTGTGTGAATGTTCTTTAGATGGAGACATTGTGAAGGAGGCTCCTTAGAAAGAGAGAGCGGTCTTCAACCTAAAACACACACTAGCCAATAGACTGAGTAATAGGCTCCCCCACACACACACACACGCGCGCACACACACGCACACACACACACACACACCGTCCTCACACACACACACCATCCACACACACATACAGGTTGCAGGGCTGAGGAGAGGTGAGTAATGTTGGGTGTCCACTAAGGCTGCTGGCAATGGGGAGGGGTTGACGCTTTCATTCATCCTCACATCAAACACACACACACACGCACACACAAACACGCTCAAACACACTGTCACCTATAGTACATATACACACCTACTTTCTCTAAAACACACATGAAGGCAAAAACGTAACAAACAAATGACAAAGCACTCACATCCAATATCAGATGTCAGTCACAAGAGAAGCGGAGGGAGAGATAGATAGATAGAGAGAGAGAGAGAGAGAGAGAGAGAGAGAGAGAGAGAGAGACACAGAAAACACTTACATCAGATGTCTCTAGTGAGAAGATGAAAGAAAAGAGATCAAACAAGCTTTGGTACCCACCTTCCGTATACATACACACACACACACACACACACACACACACACACACACACACACACACACACACACGCACACACACACACACACACTCTGTAGTTGAGATGCAGGGGGAATACCACTGATATGCGTTCTTTGTTGACATTAGACTATGTTCTCCTATGTCTCCATGACAACAGAGGCCTCGGAGGCAGCGAGCATAAAAAAATTTGTGAATTTGTTGACACGGACACACCCCTTTAGTCAACGTAGAGACTCCAACACAGACACACCCCGTAGAGACTCCAACACGGACACACCCCTTTAGTCAACGTAGAGACTCCAACACGGACACACCTCTTTAGTCAACATAGAGACTCCAACACGGACACACCCCTTTAGTCAACGTAGAGACTCCAACAAGAACACACCTCTTTAGTCAACGTAGAGACTCCAACACGGACACACCCCGTAGAGACTCCAACATGGACACACCCCTTTAGTCAACGTAGAGACTCCAACACAGACACACCCCTTTAGTCAACGTAGAGACTCCAACACGGACACACCCCTTTTGTCAACGTAGAGACTCCAACACGGACACACCCCTTTAGTCAACGTAGAGACTCCAACAAGGAAGCATAACAAAGCGTCAGCCGAAAACTGACAAAAGGACCTCTCTCTCTCTCAACAACCAATCTAATTCAACCTTCACCTTGGGGACAACCAATCAAATGCTGCAGCGGCCTCAGGGGAGCGCCGCTAGGTTGTTGAGAAGCTAGATCTAATTAGCATAATGATGCATCGTGGGAAAAGGAGTTTTGTGATGATGAATGGCTGATCTCCTGGATAATGGCTTGCAGGGCAAGGAGCGATAGTCACAACACGGCCTGTTGCCGGATATCTCTCTCACTCTCTCTCTCTCTCTCTCTCTCTCTCTCTCTCTCTCTCTCTCTCTCTCTCTCTCTCTCTCTCTCTCTCTCTCTCTCTCTCTCTCTCTCTCTCTCTCTCTCTATATATATATATATATATATATGTGTATATATACATATATACACATACATCTACTGTAACATTTATAACGCTGCAGTCATTAACACACATTGATTGATAACCCAGC
>CM030176.1:7736694-7769194 GCA_017639675.1 Aplochiton taeniatus
ACTGTTTGTTTCATCAGAAGAGGGGAAGGTGGTTAGGGGGGCTAGTCTGTTGACCAGACGGTCTCCTACAAGAAGTGGGGGCTGGGAGGGGGAGGGTGCAGGGGGAGGAGAGGAAGAGGATCTGCCTATGACTACGGGACAGTTGGAACAGAGAAGAAGAGGAGGGGGGGGGCTCACCTTCTGACCTAATGACGGGGAGATGGAGGGGGGGGGGGGGGGGGGGGGGGGGGGGGGGGGCGTTAGGGGGGGGTCGCCCAACCTGTACCGCCAGCAGAAAGACGACAGGAGAACATTTGCCACGATTGCATCCGCTAGTCCTAAAGGAACTCTTCTCTCTGGAACCATATTGTATTTAGCATAGCTACAGGCTACGCCAGGTTAGCATCCCTGACTCTTTCATCACTGCTAGCGGCTTGGCTACATTAGCGCTGCGTATTGTTTATCGTAGCTGTTAACATGGCTAAGCTAACATTAATATCCCGGGCTGTCCATCACAGCTTGGCTCAAGGTTCTCTATACAGAGGGATGCTAACATACGGTCAGGTCAGGATAGCGAAGGTGCTAGCCACCAGATGCCTCTCTGCTCTCAATAGGACTACGCCGCGAGCCTAGTCTGGCGGCTGACAGTCGGCTGACGGATGGCGGCTCCTCTCTTTGACAAACGGCGGCAGGCAGGACCCACCATGCACCATCTTCGGAACCATAACCAGCCCGCGAGCACCAAGATGCAGATCCCGGCTGCTAAGCAGGTGAGAGCGAAAATTAACCTTGGGA
Organism: Aplochiton taeniatus; assembly: GCA_017639675.1. Taxonomy (NCBI): domain Eukaryota; kingdom Metazoa; phylum Chordata; class Actinopteri; order Galaxiiformes; family Galaxiidae; genus Aplochiton; species Aplochiton taeniatus. The sequence goes on from CM030176.1 coordinate 7,737,469, forward strand.
GATGTAGTCATTATAAATCAGTGGGCATGAAAAGGTTGTGCAAAAGGTGACTGATTTCACAGTTTACGACTATTACGCAGGAAAAACAAATTGGATAAAAAAAATATATAAAGATAGTACTAAGAAAGGTGACCCAAACAGATACAGAGCATTTGAAATTCTCTCGAAATCTCCAGAAAGCTCTATATGCATGCCATTGTATATTTGAATTATGGATCAGTTATGGGATTTTTCTCTTTGATGATCACTGCCTCTCGGGACCCTGGACGGTAAATATGATGGAAGAGGGTTTGCAAAGAGAAGGAGGGCTTCTAATCTGAAAATGATACCCCCTAGGTAGGGATTGATTGAATGGGCGAGCTAAAGACTCTTTTTGGGCATGTTAACATACCTGCTGACACGGACGCTGACGGCTTGGTTTCCATAGCTACAGGACCTCCCCTGTAACTCCTTTGCTACGGGAACTTCCTCCTAAAGGAACCCTTTGGTTTCACTAGCCACAGAAACTCTTTGGTTTCACTAGCCAGAGGAACTCTTTGGTTTCACTAGCCACAGGAACTCTTTGGTTCCACTAGCCACAGGAACTTTTAGGTTTCATTAGCAACAGGAAGTCACAACTTGTTGAGGTTTCCACTCTGCCACTCTTCCAACTGCTTTTTTTTTTTAGGTTTCCATAGCTACAGGATCTAACTGGGTCTCCCACCAGCCTCTCTAACCCCGACACATTGTTGGCTCTGCTCCAACAGTCAAGAAGGCTTTCCTCTCTTCTTCCTTTCTCCTTCTCTCTCCCTCCATCTTTCTTCCCCTTTCCCTCCCTCATTCCTTTTTGTCCCTCTCTTCCCCTCTCTCTCTCTCTCTCTCTTCATGCAGCATTGACATACTGTAGGTGGGCTGTCAATAGTCAACCGCTTTTCCTCCTTCTTCCTTCAACTTCTACCCTTTGCTCCCTCCCTCCTTCCTGCCCCCTTCCTTGTCTGACGGCTGAGCACCACCTCTCTCCAACAACACTTGCTGTTGGGGGCGGGGGGGACAACCAATCTACTTCAACCTTCACCTTGGAGACAACCAATCAAATGCTGCAGCGGCCTCAGGGGAGCGCCGCTAGGTTGTTGAGAAGCTAGATCTAATTAGCATAACGATGTATCGTGGGAAAAGGAGTTTTGTGATGATGAATGGCTGATCTCCTGGATAATGGCTTGCAGGGCAAGGAGCGATGTAATTGGCTGAGAGTCGGAAGGGGATAGTCACAACACGGCCTGTTGCCGGATATCTCTCTCTCTCTCTCTCTCTCTCTCTCTCACTCTCTCTCTCTCACTCTCTCTCTCACTCTCAGACACACGCACGCACGCACACACACACACACACACACACACACACACACACACACAGAAACACACGCACACACTGCCAAGCAGAAACCTTGGGTCAAATTCAAGAGGACAACTTTGTACTGTAACTCAGTCTCTAAAGATAGGGGAGAGGAGAAGAGGCACTTTTAGACACACACACACATGCACAGTTCACATGCGCACTTCACACACACACACACACACACACACACACACACCAATGTTGACAGCTGGTTGGGATTGGCTGCCCTCAATATCACATCTGGATTCATCTCCAAACCTCTCTTGTCTCTTTTTCTGGCCTCACGCGGCTGGTGTGTGTGTGTGTGTGTGTGTGTGTGTGTGCGCGTATGCATGCACGTGTACGTGTGAGTGTGTGAGAGGTGTGTGAGTTTGTGAGGTGTGTGTGTGCGTGTTCTGTATGTAACCCCACTGTATGCAACTGTACTGTTCTATTCCATTTGAAGCTGTTTATTTGGGCTGTTAAAAGTTTGATGAAGCTCAGCTAGTAATTAAGATGAGCTGGGAAGGGGAGAAGGCAAAGACAGAGGCGCACTGCGGAAAAACTATCTTAGACAGAGAGAGTGAGAGAGCGAGAGAGAGAGAGAGAGAGAGAGAGAGAGAGAGAGAGAGAGAGAGAGAGAGAGAGAGAGAGAGAGAGAGCGAAAGAGAGAGAGACAGAAAAGGGAAAAAGATGGAACAGAATTGTCTCATCATTTTTGATTTTCAAAATGAGTGTCATACGCAGGTTTGTGTGTGTGTGTGTGTGTGTGTGTGTGTGTGTGTGTGTGCATGAGAGCAGGAGGGAGATTGACATGTAATTACCAGCAAGGTGACACCACCCACCTCCTCCAGCACTGACAGACCCAGACAACACCTCCTCCTCCTCCACCTCCTCGAGCACTGCCAGACACAGACAATACCTCCTTCTCCTCCACCTCATCCAGCGGTGCCAGACCCAGACAATACCCCCTCCTCCTCTACCACCTCCTCCAGCACTGACAGCCTCAGACAATATTTCCTCCTCCTCCACCTCCTCCAGCACTGCCAGACCCAGACAATACCTCCTCCTCCTCCAAATCCTCCAGCACTGACAGACTCAGACAATACCTCCTCCTCCACCTCCTTCAGCACTGACAGACACAGAAAATACCTCCTTCTCCTCCACCTCCTCCAGCACTGACAGACACAGACAACACCTCCTCCTCGTCCTCCTCCAGCACTGACATACCTAGACCACACCTCCTCCTCCTCCTCCTCTAACACCGACGGTCCCAGAAAACACCTCCTCCTCTCACCCCTCCTCCTCCTCCGCCACCTCCCCCAGCGCTCTGAGTGGACGGCCATTACGGCACCCCATTCCTTCTCTGATGGGATTGGAACTCAATTAAGATCTCGATTGAAGCGTCGTGATGTGCTTGGCCTTTCGTTTTGTCCCATCAAAGAGTCACATGGTGAACGTGAACCCGACTGAGAGATTTCTATTTCAAGGTGGCTTGGAGTCAATTCTCCCGCTTATCCAGCATTTCACTCTTTGCCAGTCAACACTTATTTCGGTTTTCTTTTTAAATAATTTTTGAGGTTTTGTTTTCAAGAGTGAAAGCAACATGAAAACAAGGTAATGAAGCTTTTGCTTTTCATTTTGGTTTGCTCTCCACGCAAATAAAAAAAAAGGAAAGGAAAGAAAAAAAGAAAGTGCTATCCTGTGGGCCTTGGAGGAAGCTGTGTTTCCCTGTAAACGCGGCGTTTTAGTTTGGCACAAAGCCGTCTCCACATGAGAATGCCTTGTTGGAAAACATCAGAGGCAGAAAAGGTAAAAGCTGCCTTCCCGTGGTAGCTCTGTGCCGCCTCAGTGGAACGCCCTCACAGCTGAAGAACAACACAAAACCAAGATCCTGTGTGTGTGTGTGTGTGTGTGTGTGTGAGAGAGAGAGAGAGAGAGAAGTGTGTGTGTGTGTGTGTTCTGTGTGTAACAACACTGTATGCGACTGCGTGCGGGCGTGCGTGCTCACGGACAACGCGCTGGAATCAGCTGGCTGTGATTATAACCCTTTGTCTACGTGACTCAACTAATGAGCCATATTTTTTAATCTAATATTATTGTTCGTTTTAATTATAGTTCGGCTAGGGATGGTGGCGAGGGAAGAGACACAAAGAGAATAGGAGGCTGATGATGAAGATAATGATGATGAGGATAGTGATGATGATGATGGCCATGATGAGGGCGATGCGAAGGATGACGAGGATGAGGACGGCGGCGTCGATGGTGGCGGAGAGCGACACAGATGCAGACGGCGACAGGCTCGCCCAGACACACCCGGCATCATCACCGCGGCACGCTACCTCGAACCCCTGCGCACCTTGAAAAGGCACCTTGCACGCCTCCATTGTCTTTGAGACAGAGAGAGAGAGAGAGCGAGAGGGAGTGTACAGTCGCTGTACTACACAGTCTCTATGTTGAGGGTTTGGGATGGCAATTCATCTCCCGGGGGTTGGAGCGCCTGCCAAAATGACTTCAAGAGCAAGGCATAAAATCTTCCAGGAAGTTATAAAGAATGCTGAAACAACGTCCTCTGGCTCTGTTGAGGCACTAAAAGGAGATTCATGGCGTAAGCAGAGAGGCGGAGGAGGGCAACGGCAGCATGACGCGCCACTTCCAGTCGGACGGAAACTTTCCCGCTTTTGCCACGGCGGGCCGTGGAACTAGTGGGAGTCATCCAGGGTCCTTCCCCCGGGGCAGCGGGTCCTGCTGTTTGCAGAGAGCCCGGCAGGACAGAGCAATCAATAGACGGAAGACTTATACTTTTCCTGATGCCACTCTCCCCCGCTCTGTTTTCTCTCCCGCTCCGTCACCCTCTCTCTCTCTGTCTCTCTCTCTGTCTCTGTCTCTGTCTCTGTCTCTGTCTCTCTCTCTCTCTCTCTCTCTCTCTAACTTTCTGTCTCTCTCTCTCTTGTCTTTCTCTCGTCTTCTTTGCTACTAATCGATCAGGCTCACTAATCGATGCCAGAGTTCTTATTTCAGACCTTATTGGCAGTTTCAGACTCTACCCGTCGATACAGACACTGAGCCCTAGGCCCTGAGAGCCAGAGGCCAGGAGGGGGCGGCTGGTGAGGGGAGGGGAGGCAGGAAGAAAAAGAGCATCTTTAACTTCGCTTTGAGTGGCTGCCCCCGTACTTCTATCGATCTGGGTGTGAGGAATGGTTGAGACAAAAGTTGCTTTTCCATGGTGACGTCAACCTGACGTTTTGGTCCTTGCATGTCTTCTCTACTCACTGTGTTTCTATGTGGTGCTATGTAGACCCGCGGGTGACTTTTCTACTCACTGTGTTTCTATGTGGTGCTATGTAGACGCGCGTGTGTCTTTTCTACTCACTGTGTTTCTATGTGGTGCTATGTAGACCCGCGTGTGTCTTTTCTACTCACTGTGTTTCTATGTGGTGCTATGTAGACCCGCATGTGTCTTTTCTACTCACTGTGTTTCTATGTGGTGCTATGTAGACCCGCGTGTGTCTTTTCTACTCACTGTGTTTCTATGTGGTGCTATGTAGACCTGCGTGTGTCTTCTCTACTCACTGTGTTTCTATGTGGTGCCATACAAACCCATGTGTGTCTTTTCTACTAACTGTGTTTCTATGTGGTGCTATCCAGACCCCTGTGTTCCTTTTCAACTCACTGTGTTTCTGGGCTGGAGTTGCCATGCCACCAGTTGGCTTCCCTTCAACAGGAAGACCAGCAGCTGTACAATACGCTCACATCCTCCACAGCGAGTCACACACTGACAGACACACACTCACACACGCTCACCCACACACAGCTACCACACACACACTGTTGAATCTGTACACAGAGCAGTAAGCTGACAGCGACAGACTGTAAATAATAGACCGGAGACGGAACTGCTGAGTGTGTGTGGGTGTGTGTGGGTGGGTGTGCATGCGGGCGTGAGTGTGTGCGTGTGTGTGTGTGTGTGTGTGTGTGATTTGTCGATACCCTGTGAAGACCAGACCTCTCGCCCACACCAATGATCCGTACTCTCTGCCGCTGTGTGAGAGAAAGGTGCACAATCACACACTCTCTCTCTCTCTCTCTCTCTTGTAGGATTTTTAAAGAATTTATTTGTAAATGATGGTGGAAAATAAGTATTTGGTCAATAACAAAAGTTCAACTCAATACTTTGTAACATAACCTTTGTTGGCAATTACAGAGCTCAAACGTTTCCTGTAAGTCTTCACCAGGTTTGCACACACTGTAGCTGGTATTTTGGCCCATTCCTCCATGCAGATCTCCTCTAGAGCAGTCATGTTTTGGGGCTGTCGCTGGGAAACACGGACTTTCAACTCCCTCCACATATTTTCTATGGGGTTGAGGTCTGGAGACTGGCTAGGGCACTCCAGGACCTTGAAATGCTTTTTACGGAGCCACTCTTTCGTTGCCCGAGCGGTGTGTTTGGGATCATTGTCATGCTGGAAGACCCAGCCACGTTCCATCTTCAATGCTCTCACTGATGGAAGGAGGTTTTGGCTTAAAATCTCACGATACATGGCCCCATTCATTCTTCCCTCAACACGGATCAGTCGTCCTGTCCCCTTTGCAGTAAAACAGCCCCAAAGCATGATGTTTCCACCCCCATGCTTCACAGTAGGTATGGTGTTCTTGGGATGCAACTCAGCATTCTTCTTCCTCCAAACACGACGAGTTGAGTTTTTACCAAAAAGTTCTATTTTGGTTTCATCTGACCACATGATATTCTCCCAATCCTCTTCTGGATCATCCATATGCTCTCTGGCAAACTTCAGACGGGCCTGGACATGTACTGGCTTGAGCAGGGGGACACGCCTGGCACTGCAGGATTTGAGTCCCTCTCGGCGTAGTGTGTTACTGATGGTAGCCTTTGTTACTTTGGTCCCAGCTCTCTGCAGGTCATTCATCAGGTCCCTCCGTGTAGTTCTGGGATTTTTGCTCACCGTTCTCATGATCATTTTGACCCCACGGGATGAGATCTTGCGTGGGGCCCCAGATCGAGGGAGATTATCAATGGTCTTGTATGTCTTCCATTTTCTTACAATTGCTCCCACAGTTGATCTATTCACACCAACCTGCTTGCCTATTGCAGATTCACTCTTCCCAGCCTGGTGCAGGTCTACAATTTTCTTCCTGGTGTCCTTCGACAGCTCTTTGGTCTTGGCCATGGTTGAGTTTGGAGTCTGACTATTTGAGGCTGTGTACAGGTGTCTTTTATACAGATGACGAGGTCAAACAGGTTCCATTAATACAGGTAACGAGTGGAGGACAGAAGAGCTTCTTAAAGAAGAAGTTACAGGTCTGTGAGAGCCAGAAATCTTGCTTGTTTGTGGGTGACCAAATACTTATTTTCCACCATAATTTACAAATAAATCCTTTAAAAATCCTACAATGTGATTTCCTGGATTTTTTTTCTCATTTTTGTCTCTCATAGTTGAAGTGTACCTATGATGAAAATTACAGACCTCTCTCATCTTTCTAAGTAGGAGAACTTGCACAATCAGTGGCTGACTAAATACTTTTTGGCCCCACTGTATATATATATATATATATATATATATATATATATATATATATATATATATATATATATATATATAGCGCTGTAAGCAACTCAACCTTGCTGTTGACTTTCAAATAGAGCTCCGGTTGGTTTTCTCCATCGACGGAGGAGGCAGGGGGCAGAGGACATACACAGCTCTACACACACACTACACACTCATCAACGGAGACCGGGAGGGAGTGGGGGAGAGGTGTATGTGGGGTGGGGGGGTGGGGGTGGTAGAGCGAGAAGGGAACAGAGGGAACCGATTGTAGAAAGAAACGGAAGAAATCAACATTATTCAAATAATTGGACGAGTGAAAACAGAACAAAGAGGAAGGGAAACAATCCATCTTTTATCCTCCCCTCTTCCTCTCCCTCCATCCACTGCTCTATCGTTCATTAAGGAACGAGTTCATAAAATATAGAGAGCGTCGAGGAGAGAAAGGGAGGAAAGAGTGAGAGACCGACGGAGGGAGAGGAGAGCTGAACGGAGAACCTGGCTCTCCATTTACGTCCTCAACAGCCTACAGAGAATTAGCCAGTCAGAGAGGAGGATAGAGGGAGAGAGAAAGATATAGAGAGAAAGAGAGGGAGACAGAGGCAAAGAGAGAGAGAGAGGGGGGGGGGGGGGAGAGAAGAGGTGGATGGGTCGATAGAGAAAGAGAAAGGGGGGGGGGGGGGGTCTGTGTTGAGAAGACTGCAAACATCAGACAGAGATATCATTATGGTATATGACCAGACGAGACACGAGCATGTGTGTGTGTGTGTGTGTGTGTAGTCTGCAGACTCCTGTCATATTCAGACAGCTGGGGGTTATCATCACTCCAGAAGAACAATCTGTTCTCAGGAGGCCAAGAAAGGAGAGAGCAAGAAACAAAGAGAGAGGGAGAGGTTGGAGAAAGAGGGGGGGGGGGGGGGGGGGGGCGAGAGAGAAGAATAGAGAGACAGGTGGACAGGCAGTCAGACAGACAGGAAGTCAGACAGACAGGTAGCCCCAGGCTAAATGTTTGATTTCAGTCTCCAAAGCTGTAAGTTGTGATACCTGAAGGTGTCTTAAAAGGTGTCGGCTGCAGATTGTGTATGCCTGTGTGTGTGTGTCTGTGTGTGTGTGTGTGTGTGTGTGTGTGTGTCTATCTGTGTGTCAGTCAGTGCTTTAGATACTTTGTCTCATCTCTTCAAAACAATCCTCGGGATCAAAGAGTCACTTCTGGAGGAGGAAGATGTGAGGAAGAGGAGAAGAGAGGGAGAGAGGGGGGGAAACAAAAGGAGAGTGCATGTGGGAAAAGAGAGAAAGTCAAAGTTTGAACTAGTTGACACAGAGGGAGACACAGAGAGGGAGAAAGAAGCGGAAGAAAGAAGAGAAGATGTGGAAAAAAAATCCCTTGGTCTGACAAAGCTAAGACAGATCGTCCCTGAACAGAAATAGACTTAACATCATGAGACACAGAGGAGGAGGACGGAGGGAGGGAGGGAGGGAGGGAGGGAGGGAGGAGGAGGAGGGAGGAGGAGGAGGGAGGGAGGGAGGAGGAGGGAGGGAGGGAGGGAGGGAGGGAGCAGCTTTGTCATCCCAGAGGGAGGGATGGAGGGAAGCAGATGGAGAGGCCAACAAAAAACGAGGCAGGGGAAGCCGAAGGGATAGAGGGAGGCTACGTCTCACCTGTTAGAGACAGCCTTAGCAACACTGCAGCGTCACCGTCCCACTCGGTAACGCACGGTGCACAAAAATTGTTTTAATGGAGGTTCCTGGAAAAGCGCTGAAATGAAAACAGTAATAATAGGTCCCTGTGTGGGTTTTTTCTGTTCAACAAGGACACAGAAAGATGCTCGATGTGCTAAGCCCTAGCCTAGTCCACACAGGCCGCTTGAAACGGCCCGGACTACATGACAGCTACTCTGTAGAAGAAGCCAGTTCATCTGATTCGAAGCCGGTGATTTATTTTAGAAACGCTGGAATTGATCTCTTAAGAGAAAGAGAGAGTGAGAAAGAGAGAGAAAGAGAGCGACAGAGAGATAGAAAGAGAGAGACAGGGAGAGAGAGAAAGAGAGAGAGAGAGAGAGAGAGAGAGAGAGATGGCAGGAAAGTACTTTTCTTACAGTATCTCTCGCTGGCCAACTTATTGATTTTAGCAGCATGTAGCTCTATGCTAAAGAGATGGGCAGGATACCGCAGAGGTCAGTGGATAACTACACACACACACACACACACACACACACACACACACACACACACACACACACACTCACACACGCACACACACACACACACACACACACACACACACACACAGCAAACCGCAGGTCACTGAAACCACTGCAGTGTTGACATGAGCTAAGTAGCCTGCCTGCACAGATGGTTAGAGAGACTAGCAGGACTTATGCAGATAGAGCGGCAGGGAGATAAAGATGAGGGAGAGAGACGTGGGAGGAGAGAAAGAGAGAAAGGGAGAAGAGAGCGTGGAAGAGTGAGAGACACAGAGAAAGAGAGAGAGAGGGAGAGAGAGAGAGAGAGAGAGAGAGAGAGAGAGAGAGAGAGAGAGAGAGAGAGAGAGAGAGAGAGAGAGAGAGAGAGAGAGAGAGAGAGAGAGAGAGAGAAGGGATGTGGACTCAGTCTCACTAGAGCAATCAGATGGCATGTTTACACCCAGAGGGAAATATCATCCGTCTAATCTAAACGAATGCTAAGTGACAGTGTGTGTGTGTGTGTGTGTGTGTGTGTGTGTGTGTTTGGCGAAATAGAGAAATATTAGCTCTAGCTATCCAGAGACAATAGAGCCTTCGTCTCATCAAGCCTTTGATTCACACAGAAGCAAAAGGCACCTCACATAATCATTGCTATAACAGAGAAAGGAAAAACAAACCATATCATAATACGATTTCATGTGTTCGGTGCCTAATACTAGATCACATTCATGCCTGGTGGACCAGTGATAGTACAGTAAGAGGGCCTGCAACCTGGTCTAAATATATAAAGAAGATACGGAACCATTTTCATAGGTATTTTAGACACACACACCAAACACACACCAAACACTGAGAGCCAAACTAGCTTCCGTTAGACCATGCCATCCACCACACACAGAGACAGACACACACACACACACACACACACAAACACACACACACACACACACACACACGTTCAGAGTTCGACTGGAACTAGCAAATCTCCACCCCTTCCTTAAACTTTTACTCTCTTTCTTCTTTGTTGGTGTCAGCAGCGTAGTACTGGACAGTGCCTCTGTCATCATTATGCTGCTGGAGGTGTGTGTGTGTGTGTGTGTGTGTGTGTGTGTGTGTGTGTGTGGTCAGGCCATAGCTGTGATATTCAGACAGACTAGATTAGAAGCTGACAGGCTGACTGCTGACAGTACACTGTCAAACACCGCTCAAACTGTCCATCCATCTCTCTCTCTCTCTCTTTCTCTCTCTTTCTCAATCTCTATCTCTATCTAACTTGCAGCCTACCCATCCATCTCTCTCTTGCTATGTCTATCCATCCATATATCTCACTCTTGGCTGCCTATTCTTCCATCCATCCATCCATCCACCCTCTCTTTCTCTCTCTCTCTCTCTCTCTCTCTCTGTCTCTCTCTCTCTCTCGCTCTCTCTGCTATTCATCCATCCTTCTCTTCTTACTACGGTATTTATTCACAGGCCCTCTGTGTTGGCCTCTCCCATTCACCCTCCATCTCATCTCCCCTCTTCCTGCTAACCTCCATTTCATCCCTCCTTCTAATATTCCCCCCTCCCCTCCCCTCTCTGCCAGTCAGAATGTTTAGAGGCAGAGCTTTCTGGATAACACCAGACTTGTATAAACAACTAAAACACAATATATATTAAATTAGACACACATCTATAGTATACAGATGTTCATATGCACATTCACACTGCATTCACATGTATTGGCCTTGAGTTGTTACTCTAAGATGTAAATACCGTACATTCGTTCATTCATTTATACAAATGCAACTTCTTCGTAAAATGCCTTGTAATTCTGTCAGTCATTCTACATAAATCTCTCTCCGACTACTCCTAACCACCAACTCCTATAAACGATTCAAACTGTTAGCAGCTCTTGCTAATCCATAGGAAAGTCAAGCTAACATGATAGCAATCAAGCTAAACAGGAGCAAAGTCAATCAAAACCATTAGCAAGTGAAGCAAACCAATTAACAAGTCAGGAACACCATTATGAAGTCAAGCTAACCCCATTATCCAGTCAAGCTAGACCCATTAACAATTAAAGCTAACCCCATTAGCAATTAGCTCAAACCATTAGCAAGTCAAGCTAGACCCATTAGCAATTAAAGCTAACCCCATAAGCAATTAACTCAAACCATTAATAAGTCAAGCTAACCCCATTAACAAGTCATGCAAACCATTAACAAGTCAAGCTATATCATTAGCAAGTAAAGCTATTACTTTAGCAGGTCAAGCTAGCTTAACTAAATACAACCAGAGGGAGTTGTTTATTTCTTTTTTTTTCTTTTTTTGTATGTTTAAAAAACATCTCAAATTTGAATTGGAACCCCATCTTCGCCATTTCCCCCCTCCCTGTCCTCTGTGAAAGGCCTTTCATGTGTGCGTCGGGATCAATACAGAGAAGAAGAAAAGAAAACACAGAGAGGGAAAGAGGAAAAGTACAAGTTCTTTGTTCAGAGCTGCCCTTCACAAGGAACCAATATAATATCTATTACACATCAAAGAGCCCCGGTGTCTGGAAAGACGCCCCCTCCCCTTCTCTCATTCTCACTGTCACTCACTTACTTCCGGCCTCTCTTCCTCTATCTCTTTCTGCGGATCTCCGAACCGCTGTCTCTTCCTCTCTGTCTCTCTCATTCTCTCTCCGTCTTTCTCACCTCCTGTCTTTCACTTTCTCTCTCTCCTCCTTTTGTGGTCTAGACTTTATGCCGGAATGAAAGAGGAGAGCGGACCTTGAATCAGCGATGAGATCACACGGTTCTACAACACATCTGGGGGGGTGGAAACATCCTGACAGGAGGGGGGTGAATTCCAAAATATGCAATGGGTTTCTCTCTTTCTCTCTCTCTCTCTCTCTCTCTCTCTCTCTCTCTCTCTCTCTCTCTCTCTCTCTCTCTCTCTCTCTCTCTCTCTCTCTCTCTCTCTCTCTCTCTCTCTCTCTCTCTCTCACACACACACACACACACACACACACGCACACAGGCACACACACAGGCACACACAGGCACAGGGAATGCACGTTCCATGCTGTGTCTGGCCTAACTATCCGGATGCGACTACCCAGTTGAATGGAAATAACAACGTCCCATCCAGGAACGGGAAATTGTTTCTTTTCTCTGCGACACACGCGGCGACGCAGAGGCAACCTCACGCTGAGTCGAAGCAGCTCGACACGGAGAATCCCAGACGCCTACGAGGGAGGAGGCTCCGACTCAGCAGCCCAGATTTGGATGTAAGCAAACGATTTGTTATTTCGAGTCCGCCGCAATGGCTAAGGATGTAGGAAGGAGAGGGGAGAGGTGGGGGGGGGTAGGAAGAGAGAGGAGCGAGGGAGGAGAAAGGCGGAGACAATAGGGGAGGGGACAGAAATGGAGGAGGACAGAGGAGAAGACTGGAGGTACGTGGGGGGGGGGGGGGGGGGGAGCAGGGGGGATGGGGTTGGGAGGAGAGAAGTAGACGGGAGGAGAGGGGAGGGGAGGAGAGAAAGGGAGGAGAGAGGGATGAGAGAAGGTGGGAGACGGGTGGGGAGGGAGATGGAAAGTCAGAGATGAAAAGAGAACGATGGTATGAGAGGGACGCAGGAGAAACAACCACGAACAATGAGCACCATACATCAAATGTATGGACACACACGAACACACACAGATGAATTCACACACAAATACAACAACCCACTGCTATTCTCAAAGACAGGCCAACACAAACACAAACTTCATAGAAAAACATGATAAAAGAACTGGACGATATAAGTAGCAGCATATTTTTCGAAAGATAGATTCCAACAAAGAAAACAATGTTTCTCTGGACCGTTGTTATCTTCTGTGAAGCGTGTGTGCAGCTTAAAGCTTGGACCACCCACATGTGTTAACCCTTTCTTAGCAATTCAAACTGTCCTTCAAACCATTCCAGCAAACAATACAAGCTACCTCCACATCAATTCTCACTCACAAACCCACAATCCAATCAAAGAAATACTCAACTGTTGTGTATTAGCAATTTCAGTTAAGCCAACAATATAAAGAAGACTCGAGCTAATATGTTAGCAACTCAAGAAGACATGTCAGCAAGTTCTGATAATACTAGCCGCCAGCCACAAGATATTAGCTGTTAGCTGAGCTACTAAGCTAATATGCTAACTTCTCAAGATCACCAGAAGTCACGAAAATAAATTAGAAATCCAAGAAAATCGTGGAATGTTTCCAACTTACTAGAAATCAAGCTTAATTGCAGTGTGACCTGTGGGGATCAGTTTGGCATTTAAAAATATCCAGATTCTGATCTGGATAAAACATTATTTGAGTGTGTTGTACTTAACCTGCATGCTAGGAAATATTTCTTCTTTTTTTTCTGGCAGATGAGCAAACTGCTGTCCTCTGAATGTTGCATTCCCTCATACAGAGCTATCAATGGATGGCACATGTTGTCAAACTAGCTCTATCTATCTCTGATGGATTCCTTCCCCTGCTGTCCTCCTCTCCTCCTCTTTCTCTCTCTCTCTCTGTACTCCTTGCCTCCTCTTTCTCTCTCTGTCTTCCTTGCCTTCTCTTTCTCTCTCTACTCCTCCTCTCCCTTATCTCTCTCTATTCTCTCTCAGAACCGTGTTTGTATATTCCTAAGCAAAGCAATTTTTTGGGCCCGCTCCTCCACACCCGACGTGATGAAGTGTATCGCATCATAGTTGATGTCGGCCAAAGCATGGAATTCGAAAGGCAGGACACAGTACTAACACGAGGGTCTTTCCTAAATGTAAAACACAAGAAAAAGCATTTTAGTGGAACCTTTTTCTCTTCATATTTGAGAAGAACTCCTGGATTACTTGCTCTGTAGTGATCGTTGCTAAACAACTGTTTATTTGAAGCAACTCAGCAGCATGATGTTGGAATAAAAAAATTTTGTCCTCATTATTGAATACTGCTGACTGTTCCTCTGAATGTTAGGTGCCATGACCAACTATTGGAACCACAGCACAGAAAACGACTCCCTTATTCTGCATGCAGACTGCGGTCAAAGGCAAGAGAATGATTGCCCACAAGAAATCTATAGTAATCGATTAAGCAATTAAACTGGAATTAGTTTCGTCATCTTGTGAGTGTTTCAATATTATCATCATTAGATTCCTAACCTCAGAAGGAAAATAAAGTTGGTAGGTTGGAGATATGCAACTTCCACTAAAACGCATAGCGCAATTCTGCCAACAAGCTCACAGCCTAATCCCAAACATGAAGGGAGGGGATTACATTATTTTTCTGACATGCCTCTGCTGGTCAGCAAGCCTTGCATATATGGGCTATGGAGACTGACAGTTTGCACTTTGCCTTATAAGGTAAAATATATATTTAGTAATATCACTGACCAAGAGATAATTATCTAAATGTGTCTCACTCATGTTTAGAATTAGACTAGGTCAGGGGCGCTTAAATTCCGCACGTCAAGAGAAATGGTTGAATGCTACAATGTGGAAGTGAGTTTTGCGTCTTTTATTGACACATCATTCTGAATGTGCACACTTTGTCATGACTGTATCATACAGTGTGACGCCCAGGTAGCGGTGCAATGCACGGCTTGGAAACGTGTTGGCGCTTCAGCCAGTTTGGCTGCGTTGGTGTGCGCGTCGTTAACGAGGAGGGAGAGTCTCCCTCCACGTCGGAGGGTCCGGCGTTTTGGAGAAGGTCTCCGCGGTGGGGACATCACACCGACGGCCGCACGGGCCCCGTTCCGCCGTCGACTCTGCCCAAGGTGCGAGGTCAGAGCGGACCCACGCCTTGGAGCGGAGAGGCCCCCCTCGACCTCGTAGTCTGAGTTTTTGGGGAAACCCGGCCCCCGCTGTCCCCCCTCTCCGTCCGTCCTTTTCCTCCTCTCTTCCTCTCCTCCTCCGCTGGTATTAATCGGCTCTCTGCTGTCCTCCTCCTCTGTTCCTCTCCTCCTCTGCCCACCCCCTCTCCCTCACTCCTCTCCTACGCTGCTGTTCTAACACTGCTGTCCTCCTCCCCTTTTCCTCTCCTCCTCTGCCATCCTCCTCTATTCTTGTCTTCCTCTGCTGTCCTCCTCCTCCTCCTCTCCTCCTCTCTTCCTCTGCAGTCCTTCTCTCTCCCTTTCGCTGTCGCCCCGCGTCCTTCCTCGGCACTCCTTCTTCATTTGCCTCATGATGAGGTGTCACCGCTGGCCTTGTTGCTCTGTGTGCGTGTGTGTGTGTGGACGCGTGTGTGTGTGTCTGTGACCGGGCCTGAGGGAGTGTCTGTCACGGCGGGAGGGGGGGAGGGGGGGCGTGTGGTGTCGCAGTCAGCGAGCCGCTTATTGACTTGTCAGGACGGGAGCGAGCGGACAGACGGGCCCCGGCGGAGAGATGAATGGGAGCCGGTGCAGGCTCCAGGCTCCAGGCTCCAGGCTCCAGGCCCCACCGTGGGACTGCCTTAGAA
Organism: Aplochiton taeniatus; assembly: GCA_017639675.1. Lineage (NCBI taxonomy): Eukaryota > Metazoa > Chordata > Actinopteri > Galaxiiformes > Galaxiidae > Aplochiton > Aplochiton taeniatus. Next base: position 7,753,003 of record CM030176.1, read on the forward strand.
CAGCTCCATGGTCCTCACTCACCGGCACATAGGCAGGGCATGAAGGCGCCGGTTGAATTAGTGACTGGGGGGGGTTGTAAGGGCCGGCCCAGTCGGAGGACAGCCGGCTTTAGAACATTTCCATAACGGAATTATTCAACAAAAGAAAAGGAAATCTTCGAAAGTCGTGTTCTGGGGGAGGGGAGGGGGGGGGGGGGGGGACTTGTGAGGACAGCTGTGCAGACGTGACAGACGTTGCCGGCTGCCTGTAGCCCCCTGACATACGGACACTCAAACTAGACTCTGGCTATGGAGGGGGACCCGTAGGTAGTGACACTCAAACTAGACTGTGGCCGTTGAGGGTGACCCATAGGTAGTGACACTCAAACCAGGCTGTGGCCGTTGAGGGCGACCCATAGGTAGTGACACTCAAACTACACTATGACCATTGAGGGTGACCCGCAGGTAGTGACACTCAAACTAGACTGTGGCCGTTGAGGGCGACCCATAGGTGGTGACACTCAAACCAGGCTGTGGCCGTTCAGGGTGAAGCCATAAGTAGTGACACTCAGACAAGTCTGTGGCAGTTGAGGGCGACCCATAGGTAGACCATCAGTCTCCATCGGGGTAGGAAGGGCGTCACGTGACCTGCAGTATACCGGAAAGCGAGTTCATGCGAGCAAGTCGTCGAAATATGGGCGCTTAAAACATCCCTTTCAGATTGGCTTTTATCTAGCGTAACGTTTCAGAAATTAATAACCAGACTGTCAAGGCAAATATCGTCCAGACGTCCTCCAACGTTCAACTGTACGACCTACCATGACGCTGGGAGTCGAAAATAAAACACTTCAGCGTGCATTCCGTGTTCCAAGTGTCGCTTCAATTTTACCCAAATAATAAGTAATTCGATAACGACCACTCGAGTGAAATAAAGTCGAGGGAGAGATTTTAAACAAATACCGGCGACAAGAAGTGTAGCTGAAGGACAATAGATTTGCATTACATTTCACCGTGCATTTGTCCATTGTTATTGTCGTCCTGACACACACCACTTAAAGACAGCGCTTTGTGTTCGGAAAAAGCGCTGTAGAAACATAATGTATTTTTATAATAAGGGGAATACGGATCATTTAAAATAATTTACTTGAGGTGCAAAATAATCTCTGAAAGTGGTTTAGCACGTGAACCTTCTTAAGATTATAATGTATTATTCCTATTATTAAAGTAGAGGTACATCGCGGGTTCTATTGTCGTGGCAACCATCACCAACAGCTTTCGGTAGATGGTAGCTGACGCTGTCTTGGCAACCGTCACCAAAAGCTGTGGGGCATTATTGTTGACGTTGTCTTGGCAACCATTACCTAAAGCAGAGTTCCATTATTGATCCCTTAAACTGAACTATAACAAATAAAAAGAGAAAGCCTCATTATCTGTTTAAGCACTGGACTCTCACCACTTAGCAGAGGTTGCTATGGATACACACACACACACTAAACAATAAGAGCCAATTAAAAAGCGCTTCTTGGAAGATTGCAACAATAATGGGAACATTGATAGCATAATAGGCTGATTTATGGACTAAATTAAACAACCATTCCTAGCTCCCTGGTACTGTGTGTGTGTGTGTGTGTGTGTGTGTGTGTGGAGGGGGGGGGGGGGGGGGGTTTGGCAGAGACAGAATGCTAAATCAGCAATACAGCTGAAATAGAGAGAAAGTCCGGTTTGTTTATGTTTGTGTTTTTATGTGTGTGTGTGTGTGTGTGTGTGTGTGTGTGTGTGTGTGTGTGTGTGTGTGTGTGTGTGTGTGTGTGTGTGTGTGTGTGTGTGCGTGTGCAGGAGGAGCGAGCGGTCTGCGTTCGATATCGCGGTTGTAAAGCCAGGGCTTAGTGCACTTCAATAAGTTGTGCATGAATTGGTTGATGAAGTAGAAATGCTACAAAGCCTGAGGACAAGCATTAACCTTTCCAACGCTGGTTGTTCATGATCTAGCCACTGCGCTGCAGCTCACCTGGTCTTACACACACACACACAAACAGTCAAAAATACACACGCAAGACAGCGATTAGGACACACACATACCCTACACCTGATCGTAGTAACTCTGCAGTAAACATATACATATACTATTACTGGGCCGACAGATTGACTGCGAGTGTGTATATACGTGTGTGTATGTGTGTGTGTGTGTGTGTGTGTGTGTGTGTGTGTGTGTGTGTGTGTGTGTGTGTGTGTGTGTGTGTGTGTGTGTGTGTGTGTAAATAGTGTTGGGCTTTTCCTCAATGCTATTCAATTAAGTGTAAAACAGATGATGACAGCTGACAAGAAACACACTTGGCTGCATATCCATGGGCCCGCTGGCAGCTCTGTGTGTGTGTGTGTGTGTGTGTGTGTGTATCTCTGTGTGTGGTTGTCTAAGTGTGTGTGAAACAGATCGAGGAGCAGGATAAAGGTGACTGCAGCAGCCTTTAGTCTAAGTCCAGCTTTTCGTCTGCCCCGGCGACCACTGGGTCTCTAAGTGGCGGGGGTAGGACTGTCTGACCTCTCCAGCCATTAAAGAGGTCAATATGTCTATCGAAATACTGAAACCAGGACGGATTATAGAGTGAGATGGGTCTATATGAATACTGATACCAGGACAGATTGAAGAGTTAAATGCTGATATCAGGACAGATTACAGAGTTTACATATACCTTTGGCTGTCTCTCTCCATCTTGCTGTGTTTCTCTCTTCTCTCTCTCTCTCTCTCTCTCTCTCTCTCTCTCTCTCTCTCTCTCTCTCTCTCTCTCTCTCTCTAAGCCCCCTCCCCACAGTTATTGTGATGGACTGGACCGTCCACCACTCATGTTTGCAGAGCCGGCTCCAGAGGGCGGGTTCCAGCCCGGGGGGTCAGTGCAGCGCCATGCATCACGTCTGATTCACAGCGCTGCCATTAGAGCCGATCAATAGCACTTTAAAACGTACATGTAGGTTCCGAGACATTCCTATGATTCATAACTACTCCCTCTGTACAGGTGCCAATGATTGTCACCTAGACGACGGGGGTGGTCGCGGGAGTGGTTGTGGGGTGGAGAGATAGCTGCTAAGGGATGAGTAGCAGTGTGTGGTTCTGACGGACAAATGGCCCCGCCGTGATCTTTGCCCTTACAGCCGAAAACACTTTACAGAGACGAGGGCCGAAACGCTCATAAGCGTACTGGGTGTGTTCGATTCATAATTGGCAGTTATAGATGGTTATTTACGGTCATGGTTCTGCAGGAAACGGAGTGATCGGGCCAGCGGTGCATATCAGAAGGTCATTGACGGAGAGCACTCCTCCCAGAGTCTCTCCCTATCATCCTCCTCCTCCTCCTGCTCCTGCTCCTTCTCCTCCTCTTGCTCCTCCTCACCATCCACTCCCTTTCTAATCATCAGGATGAAAATGTCAACAGCCCTCTTTACTCCTCCTCCTCGCAATATCCTAATTGATATCGATTACTTAATACACTTAATCATAGCTTATGATCAATAATTTAATAAGAAAATTCTGCAACTGTGTAAGCCAATGACTTGGCTAGTGGTAGCCTTGGTGATACGAACGGACTCCTCTCGCCCTGCTCCATCCACAGCGAAATGTCCCCCTACTGATAACAGTATGTCCACCTTCTTCCAACAATATGTCCACCTTCCCACTACAATATGTCCACCTTCTCACTACAAAATGTCCCCCTTCTAACTATGTCCTTCTTACAATATGTCCACCTTCTAACTTCAGTATAGCCACCTTCTAACTACAGTATGGGCTTACAATTTGTCCCCCTTTCTACTACAGAAGGCCATCCATTAAAGTGTCTGTCTGAATTTTACATCTGCGGTGCCAGATAAAACAGACTGGAGGGTTTCAGCTGTTATTCACAAATTCAGTGATAATATATTTTCAGTTTTGCAGTCTTTTCAATAGAGACTATTCTATGTGAAGGCACTAGTTGGGTAAGACAGATAATACAAGTGAAATGAGAGAGGAGGCAACACACAGAGAGAGAGAGAAAGAGAGAGAGACTGTAGGCTAGTCTTGTAAGATGATAAAAAATAACCTTCAGACGTTCCTATTGTAATAGCTAGGTTCTTAGAAGCGTTCTGCCCACGCGATGAGCCGTTCCTATACGTCGTCCCCCTCTCAAAGTAGCACGCCGGCTACAGGACAGGCGTCCCACCAGCTCGGCTCAGAATAGACCGCTGGATCACCGCACAGCTTCCTCCATCTGCCCGAGCATATTGAAATGCATCCCACGCACAGACTCCGACACACGCGCACACACACACACACACAAACTCTCACACACGCACACACACAGGCGCAAGCACACACACACACACACACACACACACACACTTTATGTTTTTCTCGTTCTCTCTTTCTCAATACCAACACACCCGCTCGGTTGGATGTAGGAGGTTATAAGGAGAACCAGCTGCCATCGCTGTATCGACAGGGTGTACCTCAATATAATAATCCTCCCTTACAACCATTCACCCGTTACAGACCCAAACAGCTAGGGAGCAGAAAAACACACGTTTGTCTTCGCGGGGGAAAGGAGTGCATTGCCCGGTGTATAGAAACACCTTCTTACCTTTAGTGCGTCGATGTCCAGGGACGTTGATTGGTCCATAGGCTTTAGAAACTAGGAGGGGGAGAATAACACCAACAAGTCCCGCCTGTGTGAGGCTCGAGACAAAAAGTTCCGATAATATCTAGAGTCGTTGTCCTCGCCCTGTCAAACTCCTCCAGCCCGCAACGGTGGAGCCTGTCAGTTTCATGTCCAGTAGGCTACACAGCGAGGCTCGACTCGTCTCGGTTAGTGCCTGCGTGCAGGAAAGATGCCGCTGCTACAGCTTACTAACAACCACGAGCAGTTTTTATTTGACAATTGTTGGCCCGAGAAGAATGTCACCTTACATACGTTACAATACAAATCCGAAATAACTGAAGCAAGCTACGTAACAGAACGAGGCACCCTTGGTAATTCCGTTAGGAGCGAACGGGTACGGTCCTGTCTCTCCTCGGTTGAACGTCTGACTGAGGAAGAGCGGGTAACAGGACGAACCCAAATCACACTTTAAGCCTGGACTTACTCCATGCGGCAAACCGCCAGAGATCAGCGCTGAGAGAGAGAGGGGGCTAAGGAAAGAGGGGGAGAAAAGAGAGAGAGGTCGATACAGCAAGACTCTTGGACTAAAAAAAGCTAGATGTTGCCTGAGAAAGAGAGGGGCGCTTATAATTCCGATGACTGATGTAAGGGTGAGGTTGAGAGGGAGGGAAAGAGAGAGAGAGAGAGAGAGAGAGAGAGAGAGAGAGAGAGAGAGAGAGAGAGAGAGAGAGAGAGAGAGAGAGAGAGAGAGAGAGAGCGAGAGAGAGAGAGAGAGAGAGAGAGAAAGAGAAAGAGAAAGAGAAAGAGAGAGAGTGGAGTGGAGTGGAGTGGAATGAGCAAGGGGGACGCCGGTCTAATCAATGAGATGAATCGAAAGGGGGAGGACAAAAAGGCGCCCCCGTCAAGGCTGCTACATCAGACACTCCGCTGAGAAAGGAGACAAAACGGCTACGATTTAAACCAGACACGGAATCAAAAAAGTCTGTTATGGTGGATTAACCTATTATTTATAATTATTCCTTTTATTTAAACATGCGGTGTTGACTGACTGGGACGATCTTTTGCAGCAGTGCCTTAACAAGGGACGAATGGAAAAATAAAATGAAATAAAATTACAAAACAAAATAAAGAAAATAAAACATTTCAAATAAACCAATAATACAAATGTGATACGATCGACAACACGGTTTAAAGTCTGTCCCAAACAAGACCCCACCGTCGGTTCTCCACAGGGGAGCTCAGCACACGATTCATCTTGTCTGTCAAACGATGGTATTGATGGAGGAGTACCATTTGGGTTATGCCTTGCTCCGGAGTAGAGGTGGTCGGCGACGGCCGCGAAGAAGCAGGCGATGAGACTTTGTGCTAGTCCCTTCGCGGACGAGCACCCCTGATGTCGTATATGCAGCGAACTCCAAACAATGCACTTTGCATATAGCCTACGTGGCCGAGGAGTCCAGTAGAAGAGAATAACGACGAGAATAATGACAAAACAACATGAACAAGAGCAACATGATTGGAGTCAGATTCAAAACAATTTTGCCAACAATAGCTAGGCTACCAATAAAAGTATACAGTGTGCACCTTCATTGGCCTGCAAGCCTGCAAGTGTTGATTATACACTCTTAAAGTAAAAATCGACTAACTGGGTTCTTTAAGAGGTTTGTTGTAATAAATGGGGGTGGGGTGGGGTGGGGAGGGGTGGCCTACACACGTTTTGTCTTAGTGCCATTATGCGTGATTTGAATGGACTTATTAAACAGGCCTCCGCTGAGAAAATAGTACATAGTGCATTTCCTGATTGACTTAGACTAGCCTATGGAGCTGTCAATGGTTCTCAAAAGGATGTACCAGTTTTAAGCAGGAATGCTCCCTGTAATAAATAAAACAGTAACACTATACATGTGCGCCTATTATATTATTTCCCTCGTAAACTAATGTGACAAATTACCGAGCTAACCAATGCCCTAAACAGTTATTGGTGCGTGCCGTCATTTGAATCAATTCAAGTTAATTGTGAACAAATGAGAAAAGCAAATCATTGAGCAGCGGAGAAATGATCCGGCTGTGATGGATCATTTTTGACCAGTTTGTTGAAACAATTGACTCCCGAACCAAGCCTCGTAACATTTCCAGTCTCCAGGAAGCCAGCAGAACAGTAATTAAATTATAATTTGAAATAGATTATTAAATAAGCAGTTGCTTTCTCAGGCGTCACAAAGTATAGAAAGATGGTTTAAAATCGGTTTGTGCTATGCCTACACAAGGTGTAGTAGGCAGGCACCTTCCATGAAAATCAACGAATATCACCACTGGAACAAATGGGTCCACAGGGGATGGAAATGCCACACCCGCGCTCTGACAGGCACTGCTGCCCTGCAGACGCGGTGTCAAGCCAGCCGGCTTGTGGTTGCTTGGAGCACCGACCCCCGCCTCAGAGTTGATATGGTGCCTGGTGTGTGTGTGTGTGTGTGTGTGTGTGTGTGTGTGTGTGTGTGTGTGTGTGTGTGTGTGTGTGTGTGTGTGTGTGTGTGTGTGTGTGTGTGTGCACTCGCGTTAGAGAGAGAGTACGCGTTCAGCGATATGTGTATGTTCCTCAACAGCGATGTTGTTTTAGAAACAAATGTTTGTGTTGAAAGGGGTGGGAAAACCAGTTTGTTTTCGCCCTAACATCTTAACATTTCAACAGTAGCCAAATAAACCGCGAATGTAATATTCTTTCTATCAGCCTGTGTAGAAATTCTATTTGGATTTTTAAATAAACACATTAACTAAGTGTGGGAGTTCGTTATTAGGCGACATTCATACATGTATTTCTATTGCGGCTGATATTGTCACAAAGTAGCTCATTTAATTTGCATTCAATAAAAGAAGTGGTATTCATCTCGCAGTGCAACATCAGGCATAGAGTTTATTTTTTCTGGTGCTATCTTCTATCACGAAGTAACGTTACTCAACCCAGTTTCCTCAAAGGCGCCTTGAGTGTCTGCACAACAGAGTCTACTCCAGTGAACGCAAGCCGAACGGAGTCAAACGCTCTGCCTTTATTGAATCTTTTCCCCACTCCTTCGTAGAAAGAGGAATGTGACGGGGAGACTTCATCTTTTCACTCGTAGCCTCACAGTCAAAATTCACTTCGTTTTTTGTTTTCATTTCATTTCTCAAAAAATCCTTTTGTTAGTACAACCAGAATCTACTTCATCAGCCATGGTAGGCCTATGCAATGCATACGAGCGTGACTTGATGAGGGGGATGTTTTTTTTGCATAGGTCTACAACCACAGCCAACACTCTAGTTGAACATTGAAAACAATATAATTTACAGTATGGCTGGACAACATAACAGTGACGGTAGTGGCAGTGGAAGTATTTCTGATTTCAATGAAAACACAGCAGTGGCATGTCCAGACTTTTTTGATTGGGGTGGCCCAAGTGGGGCACTGACTTAGGCAGGGGTAGCATGAAGTAGGCTAGGAGTGCGCACCCACACACGTCAGAATAACATGAATTATGCCATTTGTATCTCCAATATCCATAGATACTGGATCTATTACTATACAATTACTAACATTACAGTTTCTAAAATGAAAAGATTAATAGACATGCCAATCACACCAAAACAGAGTGACACCATACAAATGTTACTGGCCAATACAGCTTGCATACTTAGTTGTTTAAAGAAATTGTACCCAAAAAGTTGGCTACATACACAAGAAAAGAAGATTTTTGGCAGACCAGACACTACTCTCATTACTGCCTCTCAGGTTTAAGAATGAATTGCACCGATAAACAAACGTTTGGTTTACTCTTCAAAAAGTACAAACTAAGTCCCACCTCTAACAGGGCACATAGCCAATAATAGTTTAGGATATTGGAGTAGCACCTGGGGTGACGAATCAGATTCCAGTGGTGTCCCGTGACACCCCAGGCCACCCCCTGGACACGCCCCAGAGAGTGGGAATACTTCCTTTTAAAATCTGAGTGTGTGACGTTTTATCAAGCTCTAAAATAAATAAAACACCGAATTCCAACTTGTTTTGCCTGAGGTCAGAAGAGGATACCTGGACTTTTTCATATCCATCCAGCTAATGACTGCAATGTCTAATGACCAGCTGACAAAAAGGGACATTGATGATGTGCTTTGGCAAATGTTCATTTACTCTCAACTCATAGTGTTCTGCCAAAAGAGCGGCTAAAGAGGCACCGTCAGAGAGCTGGCATTCAGTACTTAGAGGCATTCAAACGGCCACTGTCTACCCTTTAGCATAATGTTGAAAAACTGCGTCGGCAAATATTGCTCAACGCCCCTTTCATTTTTCTTCTGGAAGCATCTCAGATCTGAAAGTCTAACATAGACTAATGTAGACTGTAGGCTACGGCACGTCTCCGTAAAAAAAAGTAATTCTTTACTGTACGTGTAAATGTGGACATCTCCTACAGCATTCATGTAAAACTCAAGATTAGGGTGGAGTAGGGTTAAACCTGTAATGATTTTGCTCCTCACCATCAGGCCTGTCAACTGATTAATTTCACAAGGTCACGGTGTTGGAATAATCGTGGTGCTGCCTAGTCTTTGTTGTAGGAGTGTTTATGTAGATGTGTTTGTCTAAAGCATAATTTCCCCACTGTGAACGTTTGAGCGCATAATGTTCTTTATTAGGTTGCCCGCAATTATTTTTGCCAGCCCAACCTCATTTAGAATTGGGTCTGATTCATTAGGTGACTGTTAATTTTGCCCATAAGTGGAACAGTTTTTAATGACTAATGTATAACAAAATCACAAATGAATGCAATGCAAATTTTTCTCATGAATTTCCATCTGGCTGAACCAACTGAAATCCAAGGGTATCCCTGAAAGCTGAGGGGGCACATGTAATTGTGAGGTAGTGAGTGTCGGCGAGTGTGTGTTAATGTTTGTTAGTGACGTGTGTGTGTGTTTGTGAGTGTGTGTGGGTGTGGGTGTGGATGTGTGTTTGTGTCTGTCTGTGTCTTTGTCTGTCAGTGTCTGTCTGTCTGTCTGTCTGTCTGTCTGTTTTTCTGTCTGTCTGTCTGTCTGTCTGTCTGTCTGTCTGTCTGTCTGTCTGTCTGTCTGTCTGTCTGTCTCTGTCTGTCTGTCTGTCTGTCAGTCTGTCAGTGTCATTCTTTGTCTGTCAGTGTGTCCAACCAGACAGAGTGTCAAACACAATTCATAGTGGGAGAACACACAGTCACTCAAACACACACACACACACACACACACACACATACCCACAGACATACAGCTAAACGTACACAAATTGTCGCACACACACAAACACACACACACACAGTATGACATATGTGTGCCCACACACACAGACACACACACACACACGTGCTTGGATTTAGAATAGCATATGGGAGCAGAGTTGGTGAGCCGAGAGATAACGAACGTCATCTTTAATGAATACAAGTCTTCCACTGCGTAGACCAGGGGACTCTTTTTTTACCCCCCTGCTTCGCTTCAAGGCAATTAATCATTTTCTGGGGACACACTTTTTATACGGCAACCATGACCTCCACCATACTGGCATACAAGTACACACATCGTGTCAGTGACGTCAGCAACCCCCAACTGTCTTTTTTTCCTACTTCGATTATCTCTCTCTCTCTTTCTCTGTCTCTTTCTCTCTCTCTCTCTCTCTCTCTCTCTCTCTCTCTCTCTCTCTCTCTCTCTCTCTCTCTTTCTCTCTCTCTCCTAATCTATATATCTCTTTCTCATATCAAAATTATAGCCTATTATTAGACAACTATATAATATCATTTATTGATAACTGTTTGAAGATGTGTCGGCTGCACAGTGTGCAAAGGTAGCGCAGCAGCGCAAGGTTTTATCTTTTATCTTTAATTTATCTGTCTTTTAGCTTAACTTTTTTGTTTTTGCTTCTTTCTCCGTCTCCCCCTATAACTGAGTCTGATTCTTCCTCTATTTCTTTCTTTTTCGACACGTTACTACACAGAGGAATTACATGTGTATGTTGTTGGTCTAGTTAGAGTGGCTGACTGAACAGCAAGTCATGAGGCAGTGTGAAAGACATTGTTTTTTTAATTCATTAAAAATGATCCTACTCTCGCTCTTTCTCTCTTCTTGATTCTCTGTCATTCGTTCTTCCGTTCTTTGTCTCTCTTTCTCTCTCTGTCTTTGATTCCCTCATTTTCTTTCTCTTCTTTTCTGTCTGTCTCCATAATTTCATGCGTCTGTTATATCTCTTTGCGTCTCTATTTTTCTTTCTTTTCCACCTCTCTCTGTCTCTGCTTCTTTAACTCTCAGTCTCTCACTGCCCCTCTCTTTCTCTTCTTTTTCTCTCAGTCTCTTTCTCTCAGTATCTCTCTGTCACTCTTTCAGTCTTTGTTGCTTCTCTCTGCCCCCCCCCACCCCCCACAGATTGGTCACTCTCCTGGATGGGACGTTTAACAGATGCTCTAAGATGAGTCATGTTGCCATCAGTTTCTATCTTCCCTTTGTTCTCTCTTTCTCTTTTTCCTTTCTTCCTCCTGCCATATCCTTTCTCTCTCTCTCCCTTAAATTCTTTCTCTTGTCTCCCCTTCTCTTTGCTATTCTCTCTTTCTCTTTCTTTCTCTTTCTCCTTGAAAAAGAAAGGCTGTGTTTCAGATAAGATCGCATTCGCTGCCGTTTCACAAATCAGTTGCTTTTGTGACAGAGTGAAAGAGAGGGGGGAGCAGGCAGACAGGTATGAGGAAACAGAGGGAAACTATCATAGAGCGATAGGGATAGAAAGAGTGAGAGACAGAGACAGTTAAAACAGTCTGAAAGGCAGGGAAACGGTTAAAGAAAGAGAGAGAGCAAGCGAAAAAGAGGATGGGAGGGAGAGAAAGAAACAACCGGGGATAGAGAGAGGAGGGTGGACAGGAATAGAGAGAGAGAGAGAGAGAGAGAGAGAGAGAGAGAGAGAGAGAGGAGGAGGGATAGAGAGAGCAAGAGGTGGCGAGACAGAGAGAGCGGGAGAGAGCAAGAGATAGAGCGAGCGAGAGAGAGAGAGAGAGAGCGAGAGATGGTTGAGATAGAGAGAGCGAGAGATGGTTGAGATAGAGAGAGCGAGAGGTGGAGAGATGTAGAGCAAGAGAGCAAGAGAGCAAGAGAAAAAGTCTGTCCTCATGTAGCACCCAGTCCACGCTTCCTATGTGCCAAGGAATGATATGATATATTATATAATTTAATATGAGATGATATAATGATATACACTGATAAATATTGCATCTTTATTTTGGGGATTTGATTTGATTTATACCACTTGTCTTCTATAACTATGACGACATTATATGGGAGTAAATTACCAAAAATATATAATATAAATTGTTCAATTAGACTGTATGTGTTTAATAATTCCAAGAAATAGTAATCTAACTCTTGACAGCAATGCAATTAAAGACATACTAATATAGGGATCCGTAAGCATTTCCACAGCATTTTACACAAAGTTTCAATTATATCTTTTTGGATTTTATTTTATTTTAATCTATCGTTTTTCTTTGAATGGGTCTATCAATAGTGTAGCGACGGCATACAATTTCAATGAGAACTACAAACCCCACAGTAACCTTAAATCCTACTTCCTATTGGTCATTGCCTGGACCAATGCGTGGACAGGGAGACGTACTCCGTTGCCAGAGCATCTCCCGTCATGGCGTCTCTATCTCCCAGGTTGCTTCTAAACCGACCGTCCTTCGTCTTCCTGATCCTGCTATTATGTCTTAACCTAGGAGGAGGGCAGAAGAAAAAGGAGGTAACGTTATATCCATCCATTCACATTGCAAAATGAATACAAAGCTGGCATTTAATTTGGATTCGACAATGCCGCGGCACCCCTCACAATGTATGAAATGACGTCTGGCTTACAGTAGAACTGAACGAGTGAGGCCGCTGCAACAACAATAGCTGATGCATTGTTTCTCTTTGCATTCCGTCTGCAGCGTAATGTTTAGATGGCATAAACAGCCTGTTAAAATAGAACTGAAACGTCGTTGCTTGCAGCTAGAGTATCATTTCAGACTGATTGTGGTTTGGCTGAAAAGGGCAAGGCAGACTGATTTCCTACTGTTGCTCGTGACGTAGGCTTGGGCTTAGCAAGCTGTCATTTGTCCTCGAGCCCTTACTATTATTATAGCTGGGAAGGGTTGGGGGGGGGGGGGGGGTTGTTGATCATGCTACCATTGTGATATGTAATTTGCAATGATTCATTTGTAACCACATTGGAATTAGGGGTCGAGGAATGTATTTGTTCGTTTTATTTTTATTGTTATTATTGTTCTATTACTAGACTTCCCAGTGGATATAGTTAGCTCGTGCTCTAGTAGGTAACCATAGGTATTTCATTCAGGGCAGTGCAATCATGTTGTGGCACAAATCCGTATTCAACTCCCTCACACCCTCGCTGTCTTCGTTACTGAGTGTGAAACACATTTAAACCCATAGGAACACAATTTTTGCCACCTTTACCTGCTACTTGGATGTTTTTTAATGCTCGTTGTGGCAGTGTTTACTTTTTGCCGATAGAGGCTTGTATCGTGAGACGTTTTGCGTCTTGACACACATTATAACTATTCCAGGCGTTCAAGAGGTGTTTGTGTCCATATGACTGATGTCATCACTGCCTACAGCCTGGTACTGGAACAAAATCGTTTTTTCAGTTCAAATTAAAGAAGGAATGAACAGAAAAAGTTTTTCAGGAAATCGAATGTGTGTTTATATCTCCATCCATGTTCCATCCCCCTATTTTAGGGTGGGTCAGCTGAAAGCCCCAGCCTCTCTCCTCCTCCTCCCCTGTATGCAGGGCAGTAAGGAGGGAGTGAAAGAGGGGGAGAGATGTTTATGAGAGGAGGAACACATGAGAGGCTGGAGAAGTGTAATGAGGACGCAGAGAAGAAATGATAGGAGTGACAGATTTGGTAGTAAAGGGAAGGGAGGGAAGAAAGAGGAAGGAAGGAAGGAAGCAAGCAGAGAGGGATGGCGGGAGAGCGGGATGGAGGGAGAGAGGTAAGAAGCAGAGAAGAGAGGAGGGGAATGACAGACTTAAGTAATAAAGTGAAGGGAGGGAGGGAGGGAGGGAGGGAGGGAGGGAAGGAAGGAAGGAAGGAAGGAAGGAAGGAAGGAAAGAAAGAAGGAAAGAAAGAAAGAAAGAAAGAAAGAAAGAAAGAAAGAAAGAAAGAAAGAAAGAAAGAAAGAAAGAAAGAAAGAAAGAAAGAAAGAAAGAAGGAGTGAGGGAGAGTGAGAGGGAAGAAAAGGGAAGGGGAGTGACAGTCTGGTAATAAAGTGGAGGTAGGGGGGAGAGAAATAGCCACATAATCTTTATTTCTTTCCAATTCTACTTCGTTGGCATTACCAGGAATAGATATTATATACTTTGTTTCTTTGCCCCGCGGCAGTGTGTGTGTGTGTGTGTGTGTGTGTGTGTGTGTGTGTGTGTGTGTGTGTGTGTATATATGTGTGTGCGTGTGCGTGTGCGTGCATGTGTGTGCGTGCATGTGTGTGCGTGTGTGTGCGTGCGTGAGTGTAAATGGCCGCAGCTGACCACAGCAGAATAGAAGCCTCTCTGTAAGCAGTTCCCCAATTTGGGAACAGGCTAATGTCTGGATCAGAGTGCAGTCAACTCTGCTGTCGAACCAGGCTAATGTCTGGGTCAGAGTGCAGTCAACCCTGCTGTCGGATCAGACTAATGTCTGGATCCGATTCTACAGCCGTTCCGTATTTGGGACCAGGCTAATGTCTGAATCCAAGTACAACAGTCTCCCCTGAGTGTCACGGGGATAATGTCTGGATCCGAGTCCAGGGGTGCTCACCGTCTGCTGCTCGGCTCATAAAATCCAGAGGCCTGCAGCCTGGGCCTTGGCTTACTGCACTCAGAACCCTGACCGGAACCATGACCACAGCAGAGAGGAGAGGAGAGGAGAGGAGAGGAGAGGAGAGGAGAGGAGAGGAGAGGAGAGGAGAGGAGAGGAGAGGAGAGGAGAGGAGAGGAGAGGAGAGGAGAGGAGAGGAGAGGAGAGGAGAGGAGAGGAGAGGAGAGGAGAGGAGAGGAGAGGAGAGGAGAGGAGAGGAGAGGAGAGGAGAGGAGAGGAGAGGAGAGGAGAGGAGAGGAGAGGAGAGGAGAGGAGAGGAGAGGAGAGGAGAGGAGAGGAGAGGAGAGGAGAGGAGAGGAGAGGAGAGGAGAGGAGAGGAGAGGAGAGGAGAGGAGAGGAGAGGAGAGGGGAGGGGAGGGGAGGGGAGGGGAGGGGAGGGGAGGGGAGGGGAGGGGAGGGGAGGGGAGGGGAGGGGAGGGGAGGGAGATCAATATTTAAAGCAAGTCCCATATTGGCCCAGGTGTGTGGCCCACTTACGTCTGGGTGTGGCCTGCCTGGTAAGACTCTCTATTTAGATTACTCTCATTGGCTAATCTAACGTGAATGAAATCGTTAATATCGCCTCTTTGACCCGAGTTTCACCTTTTCCCTCTCCCCCCCCCCTCACTCTTTCCATCCCTGTGTTCAGGACAGGTCCTCTGTGTTGTCAGAGCACTATAGGGTCTGTCTGTCCCACTAGTATGACTGATTATCTATGTCTTGGTGTGTGTTTTGCTGTGTGTACATATGTACCTGGAATAGATTGTGTGTGTGTGTGTGTGTGTGTGTGTGTGTGTGTGCTTGTATGTGAATGTGTATCTGTATTAAGACACAAAGAGATTGACTCTGTTTGTGCACTGAGGAAATGTTTGAGGAAGAGAAAGAGAGATGGTGTGTGTGTGTGTGTGTGTGTGTGTGTGTGTGTGTGTGTGTGTGTGTGTGTGTGTGTGTGTGTGTGTGTGTGTGTGTGTGTGTCTCGAGGTCTGCCTCCCAGGATAAGACTTTGACGTCTTATCAGACAGTTGCCAGAGGAGTTCACACACAAGCGCACACACCAGACACACACACACGTACAAATCTGCCCATACACTCATGCTACACATTCTCCCATTGTCTGGGACACATTCAAGTGTAAGAGACACACACACACGCTCAGTGGTGCACGTAGACTCTATTAGACAGCCTACTGTATGCAGTGCGCGGCGTGCACGTGTTGGAGTGCACGTGTTCGCCGATTAGGACATAGAGAGGCCGTCAGCACGCTGTGTGAAAGGCGTTGTCAAAGTCAGCCCTGTTTGTTTGTTGGTTTCAGTGAATAGGAACCTCCGGAATGTGTGTATCTAATTATAGATCATATATATATATATATATTAGATGATAAGTGCTGCAGCAGTACTCGGTGCGTTCTCAGCTAACCGCTCCATAGCTTTTCGGCGCGGAACATGCGGAAGGTTTTCTGTCTTGTCGCGTCGCCCGCTGAACGTCTTTAAAGACGGAGAGGGTCTCGTAAACAGGGACAAATGATGTGGTAGGAGCCACGCAGGCTTTGGGTGGCGAGGGCCATCTTAAAACCCCCCGGGGAGACCGAGTTAATGGGCCATTCTACATTTCATGTCCACGGGGCGTATTTACCCAACGTAATAAGTAATAAATAATATTAATTCCTAGCAATTATTACTTCCACGTCAGCACACTTTCTATTTGATGCCACTGTAAGAGTCAGAATAATCCTAA
>CM030176.1:7774194-7779194 GCA_017639675.1 Aplochiton taeniatus
GTGTGTCTGGCCACTCAGTGAGTGTGTCATGAGCAGCAGTGATTGGCAGACAGGCTGACAGCAATCCTTTGGGGAGAAACATGTCACTTCCTCTGCCAAACACACACACACACTTTAACTCAGCCAGAGATTGGGTTAAGGGCTAGTCGACGAGGGAGAAAGAGAGAGAGTGTGAATGAGTGAGTGTGCGTGTGCGTGTGCGTGTGTCTGTGTGTGTGTGTGTGTGTGTGTGTGTGTGTGTGGGTGGTGATATGGTAAATCTGCCAGCATCCATTTAGTATAGGTGGGAGGTAATAGTCCCTAAGCAGCCTCTCGGTGTGTGTGTGTGTGTGTGTGTGTGTGTGTGTGTGTGTGTGTGTGTGTGTGTGTGTGTTGTGTTCCAGCACTAGGGCCACACCGCTGAAGGTGTACCTGACCGTGAGAACGGAACGTTCTGGTGCTGCTCTCCTCATGATGGAAGGAGGGGCGTTGGGGGGTTACACTTCCTGACAGAGACAATGGCGACCTCCAGACATATTTCAGTCGGTTGGTATTGTCTCACGCCAGTTGAGCTCTGACAGTGCAGAGATTTACAGAATTTGCCTGTGTGTGTGTGTGTGTCTGTGTGTGTGTGTGTGTGTGTGTGTCCGTGTTTGTTTGCATTGGAAAGTGGTTTGGACTCTACATTGTGCCAAGCACTCACCAGTGTATTGGGGGAAGTGATCCCAGCCAACAGCCAGTGTGTACCAACCACAGAGCATACGGCCCGGAGGAGAAGACTTTTTGGACGGTGTGTGTGTGTGTGTGTGTGTGTGTATTTTGTCTTTCGTTAAGAGCTAGGAAAAGTAATCAAAATCTGAAAGTCGCGCTTTTTCTTCGACCAAAATGTAGGTTTTCATGTTTAGGCCATACCTCCCAGCGCTGAAAGCTAGAGGAAAGCCTCTGTGTGCTGGGCTTTGTGAGCGCGTTCATCGGGGAGTTCTGCTTTTTGCTCTCCACCCCGCCCTTCTGTCCGCCTTTGAAGCAGTAATCCTAAAATGGTCGCTAGATCTACTTTGTTGACTGAAACATGAAGCCAGTGTTGAAGAGAAAAGCGAATCGCTAACTGATCCCTGGACACGGCCGTGTGTGTGTGTGTGTGTGTGTGTGTGATATTGTTTACTTAGTGGTGTTTTACCTCTGGCTGTGACCTTTATGTTAAGCTGAATATAATTGAGAGTGGGAACATTGCGACACTCTACCCCCCCCGCCCTCCAACCCAATGGTTTGTCTTGCTCTTAAAACATGCTACATGTATGTTAAATAATCCATGGGCTGTATTCCTCTTAGAACATGTTTTATTTATAATTAATGGGCTGTATTTCTCTTAGAACATGTTTTTTTGTATAATTAATGCTCTGTATTTCTCTTAGAACATGCTACCGATATATGTATGTTCTAATTAATGTTCTGTCCTGCTCTTAGAACATGCTATATATATGTTCTAATTAATGTTCTGTCTTGCTCTTAGAACATGCTGTCGGAGAAGGTGGACCAGATGATGGAGTGGTCGTCACGGCGATCCGTCGTCAGGATGAACGGCGACAAGTTCCGCCGCTTTGTCAAGGCCCCGCCCAGAAACTACTCTGTCATCGTCATGTTCACCGCGCTGCAGCCGCAGAGACAGTGCTCCGTCTGCAGGTAACACACACTCTACACACACACACACACACACACACACACACACACTACACAATGCGCTGTAGCCGCAGAGACAGTGGTCCGTCTGTAGGTAACACACACTCTACACACACACACACACACACACACACACTACACAATGCGCTGTAGCCGCAGAGACAGTGCTCCGTCTGCAGGTAACACACACTCTACACACACACACACACACACACACACACTACACAATGCGCTGTAGCCGCAGAGACAGTGGTCCGTCTGTAGGTAACACACACACACACACACACACACACACACACACACACTACACACACTACACACTGCACTCCAGCCGCAGAGAAAGTGGTCCATCTGTAGTTAACACATACTCTACACACACACCATACATACACACACAAACTACACACTGCGCTGCAGTTCTGTCTGCAGGTACTTCACACACTACATAGGTAGCACACACACACCGCCCACACTAATGTCACAAACGCAGATAAACAACAACCTACACACAAACTCAATGACGCACACACACGCCTGCTCATTCTGATTCACGCCAACGTACTCACTTCCCCATCATGCTCTGGGGCGTACCGCCCGCGACCCATAATGCTTTGGTAATCATTGGCAGTCTGCACACACAGTTATTTATTCATCGTAGGACCTCGGCCTCTCTCCTACCATCTCTCTCTCTCGCTCCCTCCATCTCCCTCATCTCTCCATCTCTCTTCCCCAGGGAGAGGGTTGACCTGTAACCTGTGTGTGTGTGTGTGTGTGTGTGTGTGTGTGTGTGTGTGTGTGTGTGTGTGTGTGTGTGTGTGTGTGTGTGTGTGTGTGTGTGTGTGTGTGTGCGTGTAGATGGATTAGGGTTTCTCCTAACGAGGAGGAGAGGAAGACTGAGTGTCCCAACCCCCCCCCCCCCCCCCCTAATGGACGTGTCCCTCCCATCTCCATTAGACGATCACACTCTCCCTCCTTATCTCACATTCTTTATTTCCCCCTCTCTCTCTCTCTCTCTCTCTCTCTCTCTCTCTCTCTCTCTCTCTCTCTCTCTCCCTGTCAGTCTGTCTCTCTCTCTGTCTGTCTCTATCTACCTCTCTCGGTCTCCCTCTATCCCTCTCTCTTTATCTCTCATTCTTTATTTCCCTCTCCCTCCCTCTCACCTCTCACTCTCTATATATCTCTGTCTCTCTGTCTCTGTCTCTGTCTCTGTCTCTGTCTCTGTCTCTCTCTCTCTCTCTCTCTCTCTCTCTCTCTCTCTCACTCGTATCTCTCTCTATCTACCTCTCATTCTTTATTACCACCGCTCTTCTCCACCGCTCTCTCCGTCCCCCTCCCTCTGGGTCTTATTTACATCAGAGGGGATGTTGTGTGCTTAGCCAGCGTGACAGGCTGACAGAGACGTGGGACGCCGCCGTCGCCAAGGCGACCCGGGGGTCATCAGACAGAGCGGCTGATCACAGGGGTCCTGCATCCCTCATCACTCTTCACCCCCCCCCCCCCCCCCCCCCCTCTCTCTCCATCCTGCCCCCCTCTCTCCCTCTCCCTCTGGCACTCAGTCTTCTATTCAACCTCGATGGGTTATCGGCGTGGCTGTAGAACGCCGCAGTGAAAAGCCCTGCAGGACAGGCTGAGCCTTACCGAGGGGGGGACTCCAGTGGGTTTCCACGGATCCAGGAATGACGGGAGGTTCGTCGCGTCTTCCCAGCGTTCCGGAAACGCCTGACGGGGCAGCCTCTCCTCCCTGCGCTTTCTGCCCCTCGCCTCTCTCCCTCCGCCCTCCTCTCTCTCTCTCTCCTCCTGCCCTCCTCTCTCTCTCTCTCTCCTCCTGCCCTCCTCTCTCTCTCTCTCTCCTCCTGCCCTCCTCTCTCTCCCTCCACCCTCCTCTCTCTATCTCTCCTCCTGCCCTTCTATCTCTCCCCCTGCCCTCCTCTCTCTCTCTCCCCCCTCCTCTCTCTCTCTCCCCCCTCCTCTCTCTCCCCCTGCCCTCCTCTCTCTCTCTCTCCCCCTGCCCTCCTCTCTCTCTCTCCCCCTGCCCTCCTCTCTCTCTATCCCTCCGCCCTCCTCTCTCTCGTTCCGTCGCTCTCCGTTAATGCGCCCTGACTTTTCGGTTGATTTCCTAACAGCTGTGCGAACACACACACACACACACACACACACACACACTAACAAACACAAAGGCAGTCAAAGCATCTTCCAGCTCCCATGTTAACAAACTCTCCCCTTTGTATTCCCAGCAATATTAGTGAGGCGTCATGCATTCGGGCGGTTATGAATTGTGCATGCGTGTTTTAAACATGTATGAGGAGGAGACGGGGAAAGCCCACCGCGAGGCAGGCGTGTTGTTTGTCTGTGTTTTACCACCGTTGTCTTTAGTTTGCATCTTTAATTCATGGCACCGCCGTGGGCGCACGGAGATGTCTGAAATGATAGGACAACTTTGCGAGCCGCTGAAGTCAACGTGGGGCTGCCAATCGGGTCCTATTTACCCAATGGTAGACGTCATGATGTCATCCGACACTTTCCCAAATGACGTCATGGTGTCATCAGACACGTTCTCTAATGACTTCATGATGTCATCAGACACTATCTCTGATGACTTCATGATGTCATCAGACACTTTCTCTTATGACATCATGGTATCATCAGACACTTTCTCTAATGACATCATGGTATCATCAGACACTATCTCTAATGACTTCATGATGTCATCAGACACTATCTCTAATGACTTCATGATGTCATCAGACACTTTCTCTAATGACATGGTATCATCAGACGCTATCTCTAATGACATAATGGTATCATCAGACGCTATCTCTAATGTTAGGTTTGTGATATAACCATGTCGGCAAGCCTTGTATTAGAGTCAGTGGCCTAATAGATGTGGCTACTACGTCACCATGGTTCCCCTTTTTGACAGTAAACACAGTGTGGGATAGAGGATACAGCTCTCTCTCTCTCAACCTCTCACTCTCAATCTCAACCTCTCTCTATCTCTCTTTCACTCTCAACCTCTCTATCTCTCTGTCTGTGCCTAATAACTGGTTATCTTATCTCTTTTTGCCAGACAGACTAATGAGGCGTTCCTGGTCCTGGCTAATTCCTGGTGTTGTTTTCTGTGCGTGACAGACAGGCTAATGAAGAGTACCAGGTCCTGGCTAATTCCTGGCGCTACTCCTCTGCGTTCTCCAACAAGCTGTTCTTCACCGTGGTCGACTACGACGAAGGGGCCGACGTGTTCCAGCAGGTAACCACCCCTTTGCAGCCATCCATCCTCTGTCTCTCTACATCCATCCTCTGTCTCTCTACATCCATCCCTCTGTCCCTCTACATCCATCCATCTG
>CM030176.1:7784194-7794194 GCA_017639675.1 Aplochiton taeniatus
CATTTTCTGAACCAAAGGGGAAGCTACTAAAAATAGAAAAAAAAATGTGGTGCAACAGAACAGTCGCTTTTTCTTTGGGCACACACTCGCATGCGCACACACACACACACACCCACACACCACAACACCCACGTACTGTTTTGTTCAGCAGAGAAAGATTTGCTGGTCATCATTTATGGTTGTTCATCGGAGTGTGAAATTAAAAAGAAAAAGAAAAAGGGCAAAAATGAAGAGAGGGACAGACAGAGAACAAAACCAAAGCTTGGAAGAAACCCAACGCTACATTTGCATGAAATTATACGGCTGTGGTCGCAACGAAAATCGTCATTCTGTCATGTTCTCTCCCTCTTCTGTTAAAGAGATAACATAGGGCTAAGGCTACCCAACTCTCTCTCTCTCTCTCTCTCTCTCTCTCTCTCTAAGACTAACCATCTCTCTCTATCTCTATCTCTCTCTCTCTCTAAGACTAACCATCTCTCTCTATCTCTATCTCTCTCTCTCTAAGACTAACCATCTCTCTCTATCTCTATCTCTCTCTCTCTCTAAGACTAACCATCTCTCTCTATCTCTATCTCTCTCTCTCTCTCTAAGACTAACCATCTCTCTCTATCTCTATCTCTCTCTCTCTCTAAGACTAACCATCTCTCTCTATCTCTATCTCTCTCTCTCTCTAAGACTAACCATCTCTCTCTATCTCTATCTCTCTCTATCCCTAAGACTAACCATCTCTATCTCTATCTCTCTCTATCTCTAAGACTAACCATCCCTCTCTGTCTCGTAGACTACCCAACTCTCTATCTCTAAGACAACCCATCTCTCTCTCTCTCTCTCTCTCTCTCTCTCTCTCTCTCTATATATATATATATATATATATATATATATATATATATAAAACTACCCATCTCTCTCTCTCTCACTCAGATTCAGATTCAGATTGCTTTATTGGCATCAATTACACAATGTAAATATTGCCATGTAGGAAAATAATGGTAACAATAATAACTTTGACAACTATGACAACAATTAATATAAAAATGCATAAATTACAGTATAATTCAATTCATTTGTATATCGTATGTGATAATAATATGATCACATATGAAAAAATCAATAATAATAATAATAAATAAATAAATTGTGAACAGAATATGGACAGTAAAACACCAAATGTTAATGACCACTACCAGATTAGGCCGTGACATTAGATGTGATCACTCAGTGTCCCTCAGGCAGTGGCAAGCAGATACATATTTGGCGGCAGTGTGGGCCATTGCTCCCTCACCCAACAGTATTCTACACTTTTCTTCATCTGATAACATTTGGAAATTTGAAATTGATTCACTAATTTGTGTATGAATTGATTCTTTTAATGTTAAATATTTTTGACAATGGAGGAGAAAGTGCATTTCTGTCTCTACTTCCCCCGTCTGACAGTGAACACATGTTCGCTCCTCCTTGGGTAGCCATGTCTTTTTGTGTCTTCCTTTTTCAATTGCCAATTGATGGTCATTCAGTCTGTACTTGGTAAGGATCTGTCTCTGCTTTACATTTCTGATGGAACAGAGATACTTTGCCAATTCATACTCTCTATTCAGGGACAGGTAGCAGTTAAGTTTGTGTTGTGTTTTAGTTTGATCATTCCAATGTTCCAAATAAGACGCTTTGATCTGTTGAATAGTTTGGTTTATTCCAATTTGGCTTTGATTTATTGTGCTGTTCAGTTTCAGCACTAGCTGGCACAGTGGGCTCTTTTCAGGGTTCAACTGTAGGGACTCAAGTACTTTGTACTGAAGGGAATTTGGGCAGCTTTTTTCAAGATGATCCCAGAATTTTAAGGCTCTTTTTTCAATGTTTATGTTTAGTGGGAATCTTCCAAGTTCTGCCCTGCACGCATTGTTTGGCACTTTCTTTTGAACTTTTAAGATGTTCCTGCAGAATTCAGTGTGCAGGGATTCTATTAGATGCTTTTCCCATTTGGTGTTGTCTAATTTGAATGTTGGACCCCAAACCTCACTCCCATATAAAGCAATAGGGAGAATCACACAGTCAAATATTTTAAGCCAAATTTTTATTTAATTGGGACACTCTCTCTCGCTCTCTCTCTCTCTCTATCCGCAAGGATAGATTTACAAGGTTTGATGTAGGATCTGAATTGGATGCTTTTCCCATGTTTTTTTATTTTGTTTGGTAAGCAGACCGCACACTTCATAACCATGGAGAGCAATTGGTTTAATCATTGTTTGGAAACGTTTGAGTCATGTCCTAATTGGTATGTCCAGTTGTATCATTTTGATTGCCAAAAAAAAGCCCTTTTTGTATTTCCCCCAATGTCATCACAGCTTCATTTGGGTTACCCGTTCAACTTATTTATGCCAATGTAATTATATTTTTTGTGTGCTGAAGGACAATGTAATCAAGTTTAAAATCAGTATCCTAGAACTGACTCTTTCTGGAATATCATTACCGTGGTCTTTTTACTTAAGTTTACTTTCAGAGCCTGTGTTAAACAAAATGTGTGTGAAATGGCTAGACTCTCCTCCTTGCTTGGAAGTAGACAGTAGTACTGAATCATCTGCAAAAATAAGTCATTTTACTTCCTTGTCCTGCAGCACGCGACCATTTGTTTTGGACTTTTGTAGTTGCTAGGGCTAGCTCCGTGATATAAATGTTGGACTGAGGGTACAGCCCTGTCTTACACCGCATCTCTGTGAGGAATAGCTCGGCCTTTGAGGTCCAATTTGTATCGCAAATTCATTTTATAGATTTGATAAGCCGCTTTCAGGTAATTTATAGAGAAGCCCTTCATGCCAAAATTGAATATTATGTAGTCTCTCTTTTAGTCTCTTTCTCTCTTTCTCTTTCTGTGTTTAACTTTCCCTCGCTCCTGTCTGTCCCACAGGTATTTTGTAACTAGCTTGTTTGGCTAGTTAGAGTGGCTAACTAGACTTTGTGTAATGGAAGAACCGTAGCAGTGTGCTGTAAAGTGCTTTTTAAATTCAAATTGAAATACTCTTAATCTCTCTGTCTCTCTATCTTTCCCTCTAAAACTACCTCTCTCTTTCAATCACTGCTTCAACCTCACCCTCTCTCTATCTTGTTTGACAGTGGGGTTGTGCGGAGGAGACTGAATACAGGTGTCAGTCTGCGACCTCCTTCATCAGACGGCAAGATAGAATAGCAGAATACTCTGTTAAAGATATAAAGCCTTACCAAACCTTTTACCCACTTGGATGGATTTGTCACATTCGATAGATGGGTGACGTGAAGGGCCTGAATGAGAATGAAAATGAAAATGTGAATCCTCTCCTCTCCTCTCCTCTCCTCTCCTCTCCTCTCCTCTCCTCTCCCTCAGTAAATAAAGGGTGTGGTGTGATAGGATCTCCCAGCAGCAGCACGTGCCCCACATTTAACATGTCCCACTTCCTGGTTCCCGTGAATCATCAGCTGATTGATTACTGGCTGACCCTGCCGTGCCTCTGTCACAGCGGCAAATATTTCCTTTTTACTGAGCAGAGGATAAGAATGTGCGTGAGTGCGTGCGTGTGTGTGTTTTAGAGGCTGGTATGCCGTGTTTTTTTTTTTTGCGTCTCTGTGTATTCGAATAGATACCATGATTAGGAATGTTTACACACATACTGTGACACACACACGCAGACAAACTCATACTCAAACAGACACACACAGAGAGTCGCACTCAAACACACACACACACACACACACACACACACACACACACACATAGTCAATATCACAAACACTTAAAAGCTAAAAGTCAAAAGCACACGCTCAAACACGCACAGTACAAACCACACCCACGCAAACACACAGACACACACACACACACACACACACACACACAGTCACTCAGACATTGACTTATTCATTCCTCTGAAACCTAATTAAGAATCAGTGGACTAAACAAACGAACACGCTGGAGCTTGAGGAGAAATGGAGAGCCGAAGAGAGGGAGAGGGGGGAGAGGAGGGGGAGAGGTAGAGTCAGGGACACTGGAGGGAGGGAGCTGTGTGTGTGTGTGTGTGTGTGTCTGTCTGTCTGTCTGTCTGTCTGTCTGTCTGTCTGTCTGTCTGTCTGTCTGGCTGGCTGTCTGGCAGGCTGGCAGGCTGGCTGGCTGGCTGGCTGGCTGGCAGGCTGGCAGGCTGGTGGCCTTTTCAGATTGAGGCTTGCTTGGTGAAACAGGAAACTACAGTTTAAAAGGTTACAGCCGAAACACGGCACGTTGTTATAGCGACCAGCCTCCAGAGTCATGTTTACTGTTTAGAGTGGAGGGACTAAGCAATGATAGGCGTCTTCACCCTCTGCATTAAAAACGTGTGTGTGTGTGTGTGTGTGTGTGTGCGCGCGCATGTGCGCGTGCGTGCGTGCGTGCGTGGGTGTGTGTGTTGGTAATTCCTTCAGACGTTTGACAAATGGGATGTTTGAAACAATTGGCTTTTCCACTAGCACAAACGGGACTTTGTAATGTCAGTGTATTTAAATGAGACCACAGAGACACACACAGGCTCACACACATGCTCACACACGCTCACACAGAGGATTTCCATAATAGAAACATTTCTGCTCTGCCATTGTATGTAAATCAAGCTAACAATCCGCTTTTCTCTCCGTTGGAAAATGGAGTCGACATTTCCTCAAAGCCTCGCGCTGGTGAGCAGATAACACTGACCGACACACATGCTCTGTCTCTCTCTCTCTCTCTCTCTCACACACACACACACACACACACGCACACACACACACACACACTCGCAGCTCCCTTCCTCCAGTGCCCCTGGTGTCTGTTTGTGTTTAAATGGGTATATATATATACAGTGAAGGAAATAATTATTTGATCCCTTGCAGATTTTGTAAGTTTGTCCACTGACAAAGAAATGAAAGGTCTATACTTTTAATGGTAGGTTTATTTTAACATTCAGAGATAGAATAAAAAAAAAGAAATCCAGAAAATCACATTATATAAAATATATACATTGATTTGCATTTGATTGAGTGAAATATTTGATACCCTACCAACTAGCAAGAATTCTGGCACCCACAGGCCAGGTATATTAGTCCCCCTCACTCTAAGAAAGTGCTCCTAATTTCAACTCGTTACCAGTATGAGACACCTGCCTCAACTCTTTACCTGTATGAAAGACACCTGTCCACAGAATCAATCAATCAGATTGCAACCTCTCCACCATGGGCAAGACCAAAGAGCTGTCTAAGGACGTCAGGGACAAGATTGTAGACCTGCACAAGGCTGGAATGGGCTACAAGACCATCGGCAAGCAGCTCAGTGAGAAGGAGACAACTGTTGGTGCAATTATTCATAAGGCAGCTGGGACCACAGTCACCAAGAAAACCATTGGTAATACACTACGCAGGAATGGATTAAAATCCTGCAGCGCCCGAAAGGTCCCCCTGCTCAAGAAGGTACATGTACAGGCCCGTCTGAAGTTTGCCAATGAACACCTGAATGATTCAGAGGAGGCTTGGGAGAAGGTGCTGTGGTCAGATGAGACCAAAATCGAGCTCTTTGGCATCAACTCGACTCTCCGTGTTTGGAGGAAGAGAAATGCTGACTATGACCCCATCCCCACCGTTAAGCATGGAGGTGGAAACATTATGTTTTGGGGGTGTTTCTCTGCTAAGGGGACAGGACAACTTCACTGCATCGAGGGGAGGATGGACGGGGCGACGTACCGTGAAATCTTGGGCGACGTACCGTGAAATCTTGGGCGACAACCTCCTTCCCTCAGCCAGGACACTGAAAATGGCTCGTGGGTGGGTCTTCCAGCACGACAATGACCCAAAACACACTGCCATGGCAACAAAGGAGTGGTTCACATTAAGGTCATGGAGTGGCCTAGCCAGTCTCCAGACCTTAATCCCATAGAAAATCTATGGAGGGAGCGGAAGCTTCGAGTTGCCAAACGACAGCCTTGAAACCTTAAGGATTTGGAGAGGACTCTGAATGTTAAAATAAACCTACCATTGAAATTATAGACCTTTCATTTCTTTGTCAGTGGACAAACTTACAAAATCTGCAAGGGATCAAATAATTATTTCCTTCACTGTGTGTGTGTGTGTGTGTGTGTGTGTGTGTGTGTGTGTGTGTGTGTGTGTGTGTGTGTGTGTGTGTGTGTGTGTGTGTGTGTGTGTGTGTGTGTGTGTGTGTGTATATGGTGTTTTTGTGATGAAAACATTTTCCATTCAGAAACCAATCTTTCTCCTGCGATTTAGGAGTCTATATTGAATATCACCTGTTCCCTGCCTCCTTCCCCTTGTCCAATCAGGGCAGCTATCTCTGTCTCTGTCCCCTGGTCCAATCAGGGCAGCTCATTCTGCTCCCTTCCTCTTGTCCAACCAGGCAACTCTGGACCGTTTGCTTGGGTCTGTGTGTGTGTTTGTCTGTTTAGAGTGTTTGGTTTTGTGTGATCTACGAGGGCGTGTGTGTATGTCTCTCCTCCTGGGTGTTTGTGTGTCTGTGTGTTCTTTGTTTGTTTGTGTCTGTGTTTGTTTGTTTGATATCTGCCAAAGAGTGGCGACTGTTTTCATCCCAGTGACATCAAATAAATATTTCACACACAGGTGTACACGCACGCACACACACACACACACACACGTACATTAAATGTCAGGACCCCATATACACACACACACACACACACACACACAGCCAAAACCCACACGCTTGACGCGTCCAAACCAACCAGCACGCATTCCGTGCCCTAACCAATAAGGAACAGACACAAGGGGAGAGGTCTTAATGAATGGCAGTGGGATGGTTTAATCCATCAGACCAATTGAAAGTGTGTGTGGGGGGTGGGGGGCGGGGGGGGGCTGGTTGGCCCCTCTAGGTTGATCTTTGAAAAGGTAATGCTATGGCAGTGTTCTCTCTCTCTCTCCCTGTCTGTCTTTCTCTTTTTCTTTCTTTCTCTCTCTCTCTCTCTCTCGTTCCTGTTGTCCCACCACTTGGCACACTACAACATCATCCCTGTGTGTGTGTGTGTTTGTGGGCATGTTGACCCCCCCAGGTTTGAGTTGACCCGGCCCTCCCACTCAGAGCGGCAATAGACGGCTGTAAACATACACACACGCACGCACGCATACGCTCACACTACCTGGTGGGCAGGCTGCTGTGTGCGTCATTCATATCCTCCTCCTACACACACACACACACACACACACACACACACAGAGCTCCATATGAGAGAAGGTTCACAGGGTAATGTAATTACAGCAGGAGAGTAGAGTTGCTCCTTGCCTACTGAGCTACTAGAGGAGGAGGAGGACGAGGAGGAGGGTCAGGGTAACCATGGAGATGAAGAACAATGTAATGATGATGGTCATATTTACTATGGAGACGAGGACAAACATGGCCGTGATAATGAAGAGGAGGATGGTGACCATGAGGGTGTGTTCCTTTGAAAAGGTCACGGTCCGCTCCCCTGTTAGTGTTCAGCCATTTGGGGAGCAGGCTGTGTGTGTTCTGGAGTTCAAAATTGAAACTGGACGGCCATTTTGGCTTGGCCGTAGACCCAGAGCCCAGACCTTTTGGACACACACACACACACACACACACACACACACACACACACACACAGACCATCACTAGTTTATTTAAGAGAATCTCTCCTATTGGATGTTTATTCAAATTTTTTTTCATCGTATTTGTGACGGTCTAGTAGTTTGGAAAGGATTGCTCAGCCTGGTGGTGTACGTGTGTGTGTGTGTGCGTGCGTGCGTGCGTGCGTGCGTGCGTGCGTGCGTGCGTGCGTGTGCGCGCACACTCGCGCACCCTATTGTTCACAGCAGATGTTCTTTTCTTTTGGAAATATTTTCAATACGTTTGGAAAGGAAAGACGTGCGAGTGTGTGTGTCTCTGTGTGTGTGTGTGTATGTGTGTGTGTGTGTGTGTGTGCCCTCGCTGAATTCAATATGTGACTTTCGTGAAGAATGTTTGACCTCCTCTCACCGTTTTCATTTTCGCTGTTCCCTGCTTATCATAGACGGTCAAAACACCGTCTAAATGAAATACCAGCCTTTCTACACTGTGGGCTGGAAAACTAACTGTTTACCTTTCTCTCCCTCTCTCCTGTCTGTCTGTCTCCCCCTGCCCATTTGGATCTCTCCTTCCCTTTCTTTCTCTATTCCCCTCCTGCTCTCTCTCTCTCTCTCTCTCTCTCTCTCTCTCTCTCTCTCTCTCTCTCCCTCCCATTGTTCCCCTCCCTGTCTGTCTGTCTGTCTGTGTTTCAGAGCTACATCCACGGCAGCAGTCAGGCCCAGTTTGTAGCAGAGTCCCACATCATCCTTCTGCTGAGTATCCTTCTACCCAGGGAGGAGAGAGACTGGGGGGGACCAGGAGTGAGAGACAGGGCGGAGAGAGACTGGGGGGGACTACAAGAGAGAGAGAGGAGAGAGAGAGACAGGGAGGAGAGATACTGGGGGGGGGTCTAGTTGAGAGAGACAGGGAGGAGAGATACTGGGGAGGGGTCTAGTTGAGAGAGACAGGGAGGAGAGAGACTGGAGGGGGACTAGGAGAGAGAGACTTGGGGGGTACAAGGAGAGAGAAACTGGGGGAGACTAGGAGAGAGAGACTGGGGGGGGGGGACTAGGAGAGAGAGACTGGGGGGGGGACTAGGAGAGAGAGACTGGGGGGGACTAGGCGAGAGAGACTGGGGGGGGGGGGACTAGGAGAGAGAGACTGGGGGGGACTAGGAGAGAGAGACTGGGGGGGGGGACTAGGAGAGAGAGACTGGGGGGGGACTAGGAGAGAGAGACTGGGGGGGGGACTAGGAGAGAGAGACTGGGGGGGACTAGGTGAGAGAGACTGGGGGGGGACTAGGTGAGAGAGACTGGGGGGGGGGGACTAGGAGAGAGAGACTGGGGGGGGGACTAGGAGAGAGAGCCTGGGGGGGGACTAGGTGAGAGAGACTGGGGGGGGACTAGGTGAGAGAGACTTGGGGGGGGGACCAGGAGAGAGAGACTGGGGGGGGGACTAGGTGAGAGAGACTGGGGGGGGACTAGGAGAGAGAGACGGGGGGGTGGACTAGGAGAGAGAGACTGGGGGGGGACTAGGAGAGAGAGACTGGGGGGGGACTAGGAGAGAGAGAGAGGGAGGAGAGAGACTGGGGGAGGGGGGGGTGGTATGCTGGGGGTGACACCATCCCTCTGCTGAGTAACCTTCTACACCGGGCGGGTGGGGTGGGGGATCTTGAGGGGGACGCACGCGTTGAAACCGGATGCTTCTACACCTCACCCCAACACAGAGGGGAGGGAGACGGGCGGGATAGCCTCCTCCTCCTCCTCAGTCTCTCTCCCCTCCACAGCAACCTGAGGAGGTCCTTTGGTTATTCCTCCACGTCCATAGCCGAGCTAAAGGCCATGGGGAGTGTGGGATCGGTCGTCAGCGAGCGTCTTCCCCTCGGCACTGTTCATTACCGGGGAAGTCCCTGCGGGGTCCGCGCACCGCCGGAGATTGTGGCCGTTACCAATCCTGTCGTTCAATCAGGAAAGAAATGTAAAACTCTGCCCTCGGAGAGCTCGCCTGATTGGCCGACACGATTGGCACCGCCCGCAGAATAAGCTCCGTCTCAACCTTTCACCCGGTGTCCTGTTTGTTTTACAACTTTGCTGCGTGTGTACGTGTTTGTTTGATGTCTCTGTGTGTGTGTGTGTGTGTGTGTGTGTGTGTGTGTGTGTGTTTGTCGATATACGTGTGTGTGTGTGTGTGTGTGTGTGTGTGTGTGTGTGTGTGTGTGTGTGTGTGTGTGTGTGTGTGTGTGTGTGTGTGTGTGTGTGTGTGTGTGTGTGAAGCCCGGGGGGAAATTGAATGGAAATAAGGCTGCACCTGGTGATAGGGCTTAGTAAATGCACATCATATTGTTTGGCCACGCTCTCTCTCTCTCTCTCTCTCTCCCGCTCGCTCGCTCGCTCTCTCTCAAACTCACATACCTACGCACACACATACACAGAGGGCTATTTGTCCAAGTATTGT
>CM030176.1:7799194-7819194 GCA_017639675.1 Aplochiton taeniatus
CTCTCCCTCTCTCTTTCTACCTTTTAACGATATATATATTTTTTTACAATCCATCCATATATTTCTCTCCTCCTCTTTGCCTGTTTTCTTTCCTTCTATAGCTTCCTCATTAAGTAAAGTGGAGGGAGGAGATGTGCTGAAGAACGGAGCGAGGGAGAAGGAGGAGAAGGAGTAGGGGGGGGGGGGGGGGGGGGGGGGGTCGAACGCACCGGAGGTCCACAGTGCATGGTGGCTTTACACACTGCTGTCCAATCAGAAATAAATTATACGCTCACACTCGACGTCCGTCTTCAGACTGCTTTCTGGATGGCTGGGTCAAGGAGAGGAAGGTGTTGATTGTGTGCGTGCGTGTGTGTGTGTGTGTGTGTGTGTGTGTGTGTGTGTGTGTGTGTGTGTGTGTGTGTGTGCCCGCGTGCATATGTGTCAGACTGTTACTGACCGTAGCTTGTTAGTACCAGCTGTGTTCCTCTAGTATTGCTGTGTGAGTTCATGCTCTTCCCACCAGCTCACAGTCCTCCAATGACAGAGGACCCTCACAAAGGCACTATGTTAGGCTATTATTTATGATGTGATTTTAAGGACAACTAAGATATCCTTAGCTCATTTCAGAGTATGTAAATGTTCACCTTCAAAAAATGGCCGGTCTGTCAGGTCTGGGTGATCTAGGAGAGGCTATATGGGAGCTTAAATTACCGGAGACTTCCTAAACAATAAAGCTGTGCTGACAACAGTGGTCTGTCTGTGTTTGTGTCTTTAGTCCGTCATTTAAAACAGTTCAATGCGAACAAGCCTCACACACACACACACACACACACACAAAATGTATTACCTTGTATTCGAACAGTGTTCATTTTTTATTTCTCAAAACTTTTTGACAGGAGCTTTTTGTTTCTCTCCCGACTTCCACAGCTCGTTATTCAGCCAGTGCTGCTGTGGTGTATTGCTACTGCATTGCATCAGTGTGTGTGTGTGTGTGTGTGTGTGTGTGTGTGTGTGTGTGTGTGTGTGTGTGTGTGTGTGTGTGTGACGGGCCAATCAAAGTCAGGATTACAGCAGATCAGAGTAGAAGTGACCATCTGCTTTAACTATGTGTGTGTGTGTGTGTCGGTGTGTGTGTGTGTCTATCCACCCTGACCAACCTCTCACCCTTTCTTTCCTCCACCACTTTTCTCTGCCCCGTATCTTTCACTCTCTATCACCTTTTCTCATCAGGCCTCCCACCCCATAATATTTCTTCACTCAAATCACCCAGGAGACCAGCAGCGGTCCCTTAGGTCCGTCCCTTAATGTGCAGTCCTCCCAAGGGAAGAGGGAAAACCAGAAGGAGAGAAACCGGGTAAAGAATCGGTTAAAGCACCGTTAGCCGTGAGCCTTTTTTCACCTCACAGCTGCCGAACACAACCTTGGAGGTGATGGGTTAGCGGCAGGTGCGTCGTGGCGTTGATGTAGTGGCTCCAGCTCGGACCCTAAGTTAGTGACCCTCAGTGATGTCCGCCTTGAAGGACCTCAGGCCAAGCTAGTGACCACCTTTATTGGTCAGTGTTGACCAGCCTGTCTGTCGCACCCTATTCCCCTTCCCTTAGACCCGGTGAGTTATTTGTTTACGTGTGTGTGTGGAGAGAATAGAGCGCATAGTTTCTGTAGGCACTGCCCAGATCTTAGTGGATATATAGACCCCAGAGGATATTGACCTCTGTAATCTCCTCCTCCTCACCATCTCCTATGTGCATCTTCCAGTCCCCCCTCCCCTCCCTTCTCAACTCCCAAGACAGATTAAAGAAAACAATCATGTCCCATCCAATCCCTTTCAGTTTTCAATTAACTCTTTAATCAGAGCTAATTAATAAATGGATGAAAAGTGCTGAGCTGGAACCATACTGCGACGGGAGATGTTCCCCAGGGGGCCTGAAAGGCTGCGACACGCCTACGGGAAGGCAAACTGTTTTCTCAGAACTTCAAACAAAGGACGGGGGCTGAGTTGCCATGGCAATGCATTTCCTGGGGGATAAATATTACGTAAACCCGGTAGATAGGGTCACATTCCTTCTGATATGCTGATGTATATTCATTTGGCTGATGGATAACTGATCGTGCACGTTGCAACTTTTTGAACAGTACTTTTCTAGAAACGCAGAGACGGTTTCTGCTGTTGTTTCAAATCAACATCCATCCCATCAGTATCTTTCCCGCGGATATTGCCTCATGAATAAGGGCTTGTTGCGGTTATGCCGTGTTTCTAAACCCTATGAAATCACTTTTTGTTGAGGGCCAAGTCCTCTCTAAGAAATACGCACAGACACATTTGACGTGCTCTTGCTCATAGGTGCATTACATACGGAGCCGTACCCAAACGGTGTCATGGTGGAACTCATCCCTCGACCAGGATTCCCTGGTGGGCGGTCGCATCAGTAGAGAAGAATCTGATTGGCTGACTGGAGGCAGCCTCTCCAGTTGAAGTGTTCAGTGGCTGACATTCGGACGGGTTGCTTCCATGACAAGGAGGCCTCGCTTGTAGATAGGAGACCAGACCCTCTTGGAATAATGACGTTCCCTGTGTGTGATCCGCCTTTCATCCCACTTCTGACGTAGGGCCTTCAGACGAGCTGGGTCTGGATCACTCTCTTTCTCTCCCTCCTTTACCTTCCTCTTGCTCTCTCGCCCTATCTCTCTCCTCTGTTCGCCCACCGTCTCCCTCTCTCTCTTTCCCTCGCCATCCCTCCTCCTCCATATCCCCCGTTCTCTCCGAGCCTATATCTTCTGTTCTCTCTCCCCCTTTCGCTCATACACCATCTCTCCTCTCGTGTTCCCTCTCTCCACCTGTCTCCCCTACCCCATCTGTTCATCTCATCTCATTTCTATTTCTGTATCTTGTCCTCCCTGTCCATTCTCCTGCCTCTCTCTCTCTCTCTCTCTCTCTCTCTCTCTCTCTCTCTCTCTCTCTCTCTCTCTCTCTCTCTCTCTCTCTCTCTCTCTCTCTCTCTCTCTCTCTCTCTCTCTCTCTCTCTCTCTCTCTCTCTCTCTCTCTCTCTCTCTCACTCGCGCCTCCTCTCCATCTCTATGTTCTTCTCCTTTCCTTTCTTCCACGTATTTAGAAGCATAAATATATTTGGGCTAAAGGTGTATGCTTAAAGACCAGTGCTGCATCTCTCTCTGCTTCAAACACACACACACCCACACACACACACACACTCTCTCACCCACCCTCTGCTGGACCGCAACGTGTAGCCAGGGGAATTCCGGATCGTTTCTTCTTTTGTGGTGCCTCTCTGAGATCCTTTCCTGTCTCCCGTCTCCTTGGAGACGCTTCCTTCACAACAACAGGGGCCTGGGTTACCGAGACAGCTGGCTTGCCGCGGGGACTCTGGTTGGGTACTTACAGGAGGAAGAAGTTTTTCCTACAACAGTGGCTAAAAATAGTTGTTGCCCAGGACAACCCCGGTAGGGTGGTTACTCTGCGCATAGACTCACACCAGGAGCTAAACTTTCCTTCTTCATGCACACATCCATTTTAATAAGTCCTTTTTCGCTCTCGTTCTCACACACACACACACACACACACACACACACACGGAGGGGTTGATCTTGGCGACACGCGCCAGGCAACCGCCTCTTCAAAAGAAAGCGGGCTCAGAGGTTACCGCAGTTACTGGAGGCCTGGGGAAAACCTGGGTCTAGTTTGCATAAATCTCTCATTAGCATATCGCTGTGGTAACCTGCTGTCAACAGTGACGGGATCCTGTCCACAGAACACACAGCTTTATTTCTGTTTTATGTTGACATGCCCTTTTAGTGTTAAGCGCGCACACACACACACACACACACTGCCCACGCATGCACACGAAAACAGGACAAATACCAGCATGGATTAAAGCGCATTACTGTGTGCTTGCATGCGTGTGTCAATAACATGATTTTCTATGTTGTGATTTACCCCCACTGTGTGTGAAATTCCCAACTCCCTCACACCCAACATGCACACACACGCACACACACTCACCCACAGG
Source organism: Aplochiton taeniatus (assembly GCA_017639675.1). Classification (NCBI taxonomy): domain Eukaryota; kingdom Metazoa; phylum Chordata; class Actinopteri; order Galaxiiformes; family Galaxiidae; genus Aplochiton; species Aplochiton taeniatus. The sequence continues at coordinate 7,803,199 of CM030176.1, forward strand.
TTCTCATTAAACAGTGAATATCTCAACTGGCATGAGGCCAGCGGACACATTGTTTCATTACGGACATCTACCCTGTGAAGAACACCACTGAGAGGTAGAGAGGAGCTTAGAGAAGGAGGGATGGAAAGAATGGCAGGAGGGAAGGTACAGATGGAAGATGGAGGGATGGGGGAGAGAGGAAAGAAAAGGATAAAGATAAAATGTAGACAGACCAAGGGAGGAAGATATGGAAAAGGGAAGAGAGAAGGGAGGTCTTTAGAAAAGGAATGTTTATCGTTCAAATCAAGGAAAAGAACAAGAGATATGAGAAATATAGGAGAACAATAATACTACTAATAAAATACAGCTGTGGTTATGCCACTACTTTAGATGCCAGTGGTTTGTTTGTTTGTCTGTCTGATTCTGTGATTGCTTATTTTTTTGCTGGCACTGAGTGAGAGTGGATGCTATAATGTTGGAATCCTAATTGGAAGGTTTAAAAAAAAAAAAAAAAAAAAACATGGTGGCCAATACAACGAGGTGTCAAGGATACAGCGACAGCAAAACACACGCTCTCACACACGCACACACATACACACGACCAGACCTATTTGGCTTTGTATTCATGGGAGCTAACATTGATCTACTATAAATATGGGTTTCCTATGTCAGAATGTTGGGTTGTCAGGACTGAGAAGTGTTTCCTTTAAGTTAGAAAACAAATTATTGTGAAGCAGAATGCGGAAAGGAGTTGTAGTGGATATTATTGCTACGGGGTCATTGTCTCCTTTCTAACAGCCAGAATTGGGGCATAGCCCTGGTCTCATATATAACAGTATTGGGACGCAGCCCTGGTCTTAAAAGTATTAGGGCACAGCTCTGGTCTCATATATAATGCAACGCACTGTCTGCAGCAGTGGCCATCGGTGACTGATGCATCTTGGGTTTTTTTCAGCGGGATAGTTTGTCAGGATAACATGTTGACCAATAAAAAGAAGGCAATGCCTGAAGCATGGTGCATCCACCCAGTTACCATCAATCAACCTATTGCAGCCAGCCATGTACCAAGCCAAGGCTTCTCTGGAGCTGATTGGTTGGACTGATCTGGTCCCGCCTCCTTTACGTCTCTTTGTTTCTTTTATTCTTTTATGCTTCCATGATTGCTCTCTCTCTCTCTCCCTCTCCCCCTTTTCTCTTCCTCCCTTGCTCTGCCTTTGTCTCTCTATCTCTCTTGACATCATATCTAAGTCTATAACTCTCAAGTCCCTCTCTTGGTATTTAGCCTGGGGGTGCCACTAGGAAAAAAACCTTTTTTGCCGAAAACTCTCCATAATGCCCCCATAAAGACACAGTGTGGGATGATAAATATTTCAATAAAGCACACACACACACACACACACACATTCAAAACACATGCACACACACAAAACACAGACGCACAATCAGACATAGACACACACACACACACACACACACACACACACAGATGTACGCAGACTCATCACATTGGTAGTTGTATTATACAGAGGAAATCATCCGGACAGAAGTGGAGAGGTTGGTTGCATGTGAATATTCCGCCTTGACGAACAGTAACGATATTCCCGTTAACATTGACTGATGGGTTTATATGTTCATAGGCACTCCGGCGGGACGATCGGAAATACCCTCTGTTATCTGTTCTCCCCGTGAAGTCACAGCAGGGAAGTTTTTACGACATAATAATAGTATTGTGTTTGATAGATAAGGCCTTACGCACAATAGACGATAATTACACGAGTCTCTATGTGGTGCTATGTGATCACAATTATATCAGAAGTACCCCCAACCCCCGAGACACACACACTCAGACAGAGACAGAGACATACATACATGGAGAGACACACACACACACAGACAGAGACAGAGACATACATACATGGAGAGACACACACACACATAGACAGAGACAGAGACATACATACACGGAGAGACACACACACACACAGACAGAGACAGAGACATACATACATGGAGAGACACACACACACAGACAGAGACAGAGACATACATACATGGAGAGACACACACACACAGACAGACAGAGACAGAGACATACATACATGGAGAGACACACACACACAGACAGACAGAGACAGAGACATACATACATGGAGAGATACACACACACAGACAGACAGAGACAGAGACATACATACATGGAGAGACACACACACACACACACACACAGACAGAGACAGAGACATACATACACAGAGAGACACACACACACACAGACAGAGACAGAGACATACATACATGGAGAGACACACACACACACACACACAGACAGAGACAGAGACACACACACACACACACACAGACAGAGACAGAGACACACACACACAGACAGAGACAGACACACACACACACACACACACACAGACAGAGACAGAGACACACACACACACAGACAGAGACAGAGACACACACACACAGACAGAGACAGAGACACACACACACACACACACACAGACAGAGACAGAGACACACACACACACAGACAGAGACAGAGACACACACACACAGACAGAGACACACACACACACACACACACACACAGACAGAGACAGAGACACACACACACAGACAGAGACAGAGACACACACACACACACACACACAGACAGAGACAGAGACATACATACACGGAGAGACACATACACAAACTCAGGCTTGTGTAGAGCACTATGTGTGGGCAGGACTGACAACACACTGACCATAAACGTTGAAACTCTTTTAATGGAATATAGTGTAAGGCGGACCTTTTGACAAACTGGGCATATTATAGAAATGGTTCCATCACTGTTTTTATGGCGGTGTGTGCGTGTGTGTGTGTGTGTGTGTGTGTGTGTGTGTGTGTGTGTGTGTGTGTTGGTAGTATGAGTCCGTAATGATCGTATTAGTTTGGTTTATATTGTTGGCTTTATGTTGTGGAGAGAGAGGGCAGAAGGGAGGGAGAGGAGGAGGGAAGAACATCCATTGGACTGTAATAACTTCATACATCTTCTATGTCTTGGTCTTAGTCTGCAACTTTCTACCTGTTCTTGCCCCTGTACCCCCGCACCCCTCCCCTCACACACACACACACACACACAAAAGTTGCAGACTAAGAACAAGACAGAAGTGGTTTGAGCCTATTACATTGTGTGCGTGCATGTCCTGCACAGGAAATCATGTCAGATTTGTTATCTCTTTTTTTTTCTAAAACTAAGAAAGTCATTTCTATAGAAAAAAAAACAACTTTTCTCACAGCTTTTTTTAAATGATTGCTTTATTGTTAACGGCACACCAACAACTATCAGTGTTTATGACAATATGAAAGAAATAATAAGATATTTCAGGAGGGTCCGTGTCCTTGAAACCATGCCTAACACCACGTCAGACTGCACACTGCCAATCAGACCTCTTCACTGAACAACTGCCGTTTTCATGGGAGTGCTATTGGAAGCGATCCTCTCGCTGCAGTCACATGACGGCCCGCAGAAACGGGGTGTGAGTGCACCAGACATATAGCAACAACCACCCCCCCAAAGTTAACAATTACTCTAATTCACATGTAGCTACACAAATTAATTGTGAGAGAAACACTAGGGGGATAAATAAACGCAATACAAAAGGTAATTGGTGTACATGCTATTCTATTTGTTGTGATGATCGCCTTGTAGGCCGATGGTGTATTGGTCTATGGTTACGTCTGTTCTATATCAGAATCTTTGTCTTCTCCCAAGCCCTCAACAGGTAGTTATGGCTTATCAATGTGAACATTTAACCAACTAGCTGCACCCATACTTTTGTGAGGTGTCTTATTGTGTTGTGTTCTTGGTAAAGATTTGCACTGTTTATTTGTTGCTGTGTATGCGTGTGTTTGACGGCCCAATTGAAAATAAAATGCATTCTCTTTTAAAGAGTGTAAATAACTGAAATATATACAGTATATAATAGGCCTGCATAAATATTATCAGACATGAAAACCTATAAAGCTACTCCTATATTAAGCCTGAGTTATTACATTTTTATTGAGGATCTCTGTTCCATGCCGACGCCAGGGAATATTTTGTGCAATCAACAGCGACTCATTAAAAAAAATAATAATAATAAACGAAAACACAGTGCCTGAGATCCCTACTGTTTCTCTGATCTTGGATAAATAATAATAATGGTCTATATTTGAGCTAACAGCTGAGTAAGCAGAAGCAGGGCCGCCATGGCCCCAAGGGAGACGCCTGCAGGACAGGGAACGCCTCCAGACGACGTGGTCTCTGGAACAAAAACGAGCGACATATTTTTAACAGCACTCAGGCGTAATTCAAAGTAATAACGATAACATGCCGAGAAGACGCTATGGCGTCGCAAGTTGGGAGATAGAAAAACCTGTGACATCAACCTCTTTGTTGTGATCTTTAAAAAGGAATAATTGCAGGAAGTGAGGTTACATGGTTGACATTTCCTCCACTAATTATGAGTTCTGAGAGGGCTGTTTAAACTTGACTCTACATTACCACATCTGTCTAGACTAGTACAGACTATATTAGCAGCAGCAGTGAATACGAAGAGTACTTTTAGCACCCTATTCTCTTTAAAGAGTAGGCCAACTGTTTAAGCCCATAAGAACATTCCTTTCGATGTCGACTTTTTTTTAACGCTGCCTGCCATGATGTACATAAATATTCATCTTAAATTTCATGTATTATAAATGTGTCTGAATGTGGACCTATACAGTAGGCTATGGATTTGTCCCCACCTCCTGACACGCTGCATGGGATGATGTTCAAAGTGGTGGAGTTGGTAGCTAGCGCCGAGTTCATCGTAAGCTCTGCGCTATTCACGCAGGGAGTTGACGTCTGATTGGTGAACACCAGGGTCATGTTAACCGCTACAGAGCCAGACCTGTCAGAGCAAGAGCAGATGGAAAAAATGGCAAGCCATATGATAATTTAGAGACATCTCTAAATCACTTCCTTTCCACTTAGAGATAGCTTCAAACCATTTAAAGATATCTCTAAATCACTTCCTGTTCATTTCGTATGGCAAGCCAAATGATCATTAGAGATATCTCAAAATGATTTAAACAGATCTCTAAATGATCTCTTGATATCTTTAAATATTAGAAGATACCTACGATTATTTGGAGATATCTTGAAATATTTAGAGATATCTGTAAATGATGGGGGGAGGGGCAAACCCGACCCCCCCCCCCCCCCCCCCCCCCCCCCCCCTTGTTACGTGCGGGGTAAGTTGTGGATCTGGTCCTGCCTGATCTGTTGCAAAACCGGCTTATTTTAACAGCCTCTTTCAAATAAAAAAAATGCAAGAATTTACCTACTCCTTTCCAGCCCTCCACCTCAGTTCACCTCACCTTACCCTTATACTCACATAGATTCTGACATTTTGGGGATCTCTCATAAAGGTATTTTAGGTTTCTGTAGGGGAGCCACACCTTCTTGAGATATTCCCAAAATGTCAGAATCTATGATATTAAATGAGGTGAGGTGAGGTTAAGTGGAGGGCAGGGAAGGAGTATGCCTAGGTAACTGCCTCCTTGTCATTTTAAATAGAATAAGTAGGTTAAGCGACAGATCAGGCTGGACCAGATCCACGCACAACACAAGTTCCATTGTTAAGGTTAAAAAAGTCCAGAATCGTGGAACAGGTGGGTGTAGTAGCCTATTTAGTCTAAGGTCTGGGTTAGAAGGAAAACCTGTCACATAAAGTAAGACAGCTAACAGGCTAAACAGTAAACTTGCTATCTATAATTCAGTTCAGTTTTAGCTCCACTTTTGCTCTATTTATGCTGGGTTTTGGTTGTACAAAAAAAAATATATATATATATATACATTATACTATGATGATTATAGAATCCAGAAGTTTTCGTTGTTATGCTGATAATGCTCACACTACTATTTGTGTGTGGTTGTAACAGACTTCGTGCTCTGATAGTTCACAAATAAAAAAAGGGGATGTCCCAAACGTTTCATCAACACAAAGATAGTTAGTTGAGACCATAGTTTGAAAACCTAACTCCACACTTTTGATTCCTAAAGACACAGAATGCCTTGCTACCGCTGAAAAAGTGGTGGGGGAAGGGTTCATGTTAAAAATAATATTGATAATTCATTTTATTTATGTAGCGCTTTTCTAAGACCCAAAGACGCTTTACAGAAAAAGAATAAGACAAGTATGCTCAGAAGGAGAGCAACACACTAGAGTACAACAGTTAAAACAGAGATGGACAGAAGGCAAACAATAAGGCAAGGACAACTACAAATAGACCAAACAATGAGTTGACAAAGACATAAGTCAGTGTTGTCAGTGTTATGTTTTTGTGGCATCGTAAAGTGAAAAGGAAAGCATTATTTAGAGATTTTTTTTAGCAAATGTCTAGATAAATTTCAAGTTATGTAAGGATGTCGTCTATATTCTTACTTGAAAGCGTTCACAATGCTGCGACGGAAGAACAATGGGAATCTTCTTCGATAAATGATGTTCACCTGATCACAAACAAACAAATACAAACAAAATGATCATACACATATTCCATAACTGTTTAGAGCTAAACTAAGTACATTCAAAACTTAGCGTCGTATTTGGGATAAGTGTATACAGTAGTTATATATGTCATTATTACCTGGGAGACAACTTTTTCTGCCAGCGTTTTAAATGCTGAGGAGGATTTGTTGGAGAGGTTGGTATCAAACACCTGGTCGAGCCTAAACCGAAGACCAAGGCGGCCTTCACTGGATGAAGGGGGGTCTGTTGGGGCAGCAGTTGGTGCAGCAGTTTGTCCAGCAGTTGGAGCAGCAGTTGCAGCGGCAATTTGTCCAGCAGTTGGAGCAGCAGTTGGGGCAGCAGTTTGTCCAGCAGTTGGAGCAGCAGTTGGGGCAGCAGTTGGGGCAGCAGTTTGTCCAGCAGTTGGAGCAGCAGTTGGGGCAGCAGTTGGGGCAGCAGTTTGTCCAGCAGTTGGGGCAGCAGTTTGTCCAACAGTTGGAGCAGCAGTTATTTCACTAGTTGCAGCAGCTGTTTGTCCAGCAGTTGGAGCAGCAGTTGGGGCAGCAGTTAGGGCAGCAGTTTGTCCAGCAGTTGGAGCAGGAGTTTGTCCAGCAGTTGGAGCAGCAGTTGGGGCAGGAGTTTGTCCAGCAGTTGGGGCAGCAGTTTGTCCAGCAGTTGGAGCAGCAGTTGGGGCAGGAGTTTGTTCAGCAGTTGGAGCAGCAGTTTGTCCAGCAGTTGGAGCAGCAGTTGGGGCAGCAGTTAGGGCAGCAGTTTGTCCATTAGTTGGAGCAGGAGTTGGTGTAGCAGTTTGTCCAACAGTTGGAGCAGCAGTTATTTCACTAGTTGCAGCAGCTGTTTGTCCATTAGTTGGAGCAGCAGTTTGTCCAGCAGTTGGAGCAGCAGTTGATAGAGCAGTTTGTCCAACAGTTTGTCCAGCAGTTGACAAATCAGTTGTGGCAGTAGTTTGAGCCGACGCTTGGTAATCAGCAGTTAGAGAAGCTGTAAAACGAGATTACAAGTCATTATCCTCATAATTTACTTACAACACCCGCAACAAACTCTACCACGGAATTACCCCAGAACGGTAATTCGGAACGGTTCTGTTTTTAGTTCCTTTCTACAGTAATTCCTTCATCAGTCCAATCATTTTCTGTCATATCTGTAATCTGTCATATGTTGTAAATAAAATATAATACTCTTCTTGTTACGTTCTGGGGTAATCCTGTGGGTTTGTTGCGGATGTTGTCCCCACTAAGACTGATAAAGAGAATATCAATCATCCACCAATCCATCTTTGATCACTCTCCTCTGTGACCAATCAGATCACAATACAACACGAACATGTCCTCATTCTGCTGATATGTGCCACACCCACACACACACCCACACACACATTTCCACAAACACACACACACACACACACAGATTTAGAAACTGTCAAGGGACCCAAAAGAGAGTTTTAAAGAATAGACACATTTATCCTTACCATCAGGAAGCAAGGGTTACTACTGCGAAAGCTGCTTGTCTTAAATTTTGCCACTGTTAGTTTTTTATAGAAGATATTTTAATACCTTTCAGCTTTTGCCATCAGTGTGTAAATAACTGTCAGAATTGGGCAGGTGTAAACATTTAATCCACTTCCTAAAAACGAGCCTAGTAAAACATATATGTGTCAATTATTAAAAGTGTAACCAGAATTTCCATACATACCTGCTAACAGGATCAATACAACAATAGGTTCCATATTCCTCTTAACTTGTACCTGCAGGGTAACATATTGTCAAATAATTTTTCGAAAGTAAATAAACAGCATGACCTGTTTCTAAATAACGCATTTACAAATTTGAATTCAACCTCTTCAGATGAATTATCCGAAAGGATTAATTAAAGTATTGAAATAAAACAAAAACTGGAGAGTAATGCTAGGATCAGTATTCGTATTCATAACTTCACATTTCCGCATTGATGCAAGAAATTAGATAACCAGGACGAGGGGTCCACATTGTCTCTGTGACGGACCCTTCTCATGTTTCTATGGGCTAACATTCAAACGCTACGCTAGTTCATTCAGATTTTTCTGATGGTCAAAGTTCCTGTGTTGACACTTCATAGAAAAACATGAAAAGAGAAAGTGCTTACACGCTATTTATAATTGTATGCATTTCCATTTTATAATTTGGTCTAATATTCGAAGATATTTACACTGTAAGAGATTAATCAAAATATACTAACATGTTATGTGCATTTATATTAAAACCAAGGAATAGTACGGGACACAATTATAATTATTATTATTATGAACTTCTAACTTTTAAGTTCTGTGAACAATGCAAGGCAATATAGGTCCAAATGCACTATACTGACAAATCCAAACCTAAAATGATAAGTAGGACAAATAGGGATTTTTTTTTGTCAAAACAGGTTTTCAATAGGAACGAAATAATACAACTTAATATGAGAATAGGGTTTAATATTTATCTGTCAACAGAGAAAGCAAATTGACAGTAACATACTACACCCCATCCACAATACACACGATCATGTGACAAGGAAGTCGATCAAATTGGCCTTTACAAAATGCTTAAAAAGCCTCCAATTGTACATTACCTGCACACAGAAGAATCTTACCATAAACGGTTCGATAAAAGTCTCTATTGAACCCCTGGAAAAGTCTTATGAATGCTCTGTTCTGATTTGGAGACCACTGCTGTAAGTCCTCTGCTGCTGTAAGATGAGGTCCACTGCTGTAAGATGAGGTCGAGCGCTCCTTGTAGATGCTGCTCTACGTGTTCACCTGTAGCTTTGTCTTGCTGGACTTGCTGAGCCAGTGGTTGTTGTCACGTGAACATCGAGGGGAGCGGGGGCTGGTGTTGGGAGGGTGGAGCAACTGGAAAGGGGGTGGGGGGGGGGGGTGTGGAATATAAGGGATATCTAGGCCTAGTCCTCCAGCATTAAATCGGCTCATACAGTTTAATCTGGCCTATCTAGTCCCATTACTCCAGTGTTAAACCCGCTCAGGTAATTTATTCTGGACTTTCTAATCCCTTTTCTGTGGGTTTGGCCCGCTACTACGACTTAGTCTGGGCTATGTAGTCCTATTTCAATCCGGTCATGCGGTTTCACATGTGACATGGAAGGAAGCGTTTAAAAGTTGAAACAACATAATGAAAATTGCATTACAAATTTTTATCGCTGACCTCGTGAAATAATCGTTACAATTTTTGACCTGCATATTTTTATTATTGTTCTAATTAATCCCATAATATTCACAGGGAGAAGGATTTATAAAGTTATTACAAAACACTATTGACCTCCCCTTAACGTTGACCTCCTAGTAATTAATGTCCAAACTGACTTTGGTAAAGTTCTGAACCCATGTCTCATGGCAAGCTAACCAAGCTCCCACTAGGAGTTGGCTAACGTTAGCACTCCCTGTGGCATCCTTTCACGCTGCCACCTTTTGCTGTGACCACCCTGTAAAACCTGTCTGTGTCACAGGCTTGCGAGACTAAGGGCAGGGGTGCTAGTCAGATCAGGCTGGACGTAGAGAACCCAAATATTATAGGTCCATGAGATTGTTGCATGCTATCACACAGATACTCATTTACCCATAATCCTTTTGTTCAAAAAGTTGATAACTGCCTCACTGTTGCACTCCAATCTTCAGACTTTCTCTTTGTCTCTTTCTACCTCTGTATCTCTCTCTCCCTGTCTCTCCTGTCCACACAGAAAGTTGATTATTATTATTTGTCATTTAGCTTGCTCCCAGTGGAGTCTGGGAAACGTATTCCTTCTCAGTGGACCACACTTCCTGTCACTGTCTTGCCACGTTAACAAGAATTTGTCTTCTTTTGACGGGTCTGCGCGTGGGTTTGTGGGATGATGTGGGCAGAGCTGTCCCCAATGGATTTGAAGTGGTTCAGACATTTTTGACAGGTGGTATGGACCAGACACAGACAGACAAACAGGCTGGCAGGCAGGCAGGCAGGCAGGCAGGCAGGCAGGCAGGCAGGCAGGCAGGCAGGCAGGCAGGCACGGACATACAGGCCGACATGCCGCAGACAGACAGACAGACAGACAGACAGACAGACAGACAGACAGACAGACAGACAGACAGACAGACAGACAGACAGACAGACAGACAGAGGACAGACAGGGAGGCAAACAGGCAGGCCCCTCCAGACCAGAAGATGATCTCAGACTCTTCATCGGGTTACACACTGGTGTTTTTTAACATATTGAAATGTTTTGGAATCTCCTCTATAGCCTTCCTCGGCCCGGCCAGAAAATCTGCATTAAAAAAAGTGTATTTATTATGCAGTGAGATGTTCCTACTCTATTCCTGAAGGCCCTTTTCAGCAGCTCTGCAGGGATATTCCCCGTCACCTGGAAAGAAATATCTTTTCCTGCTCTATTCCTTGGCTTGGTGCGAGCCACGCTCCACAGGAAAGCTTACCTTTATACCTCTATCCCCAGGCTTTCTTTGTTTTTCCCTACATGATGTTCTTTACTTTGGCGTCTATATTGGATCCTTCCCTTTTTGGCGGCAGCCACCAGCCACTCTTTTCTGCTACCATCTGACACAGCATTCATGGTCTGGCGCAAATTCTGTGCCGCAGATCTCCATTTCCTGAAGTGCGGTTGTGTGATGTGGCCACAAATCCACCTCACATAACTTCCTGAGGTCACATGACCTCTGTTCTCCAGCCTGGCCGTCCTGCCTCAGCGGCTCGCAGAGTTGCGTTCCTTCGTATGCCTCATCCATGGCTTCCTCCCAAAGGACCGTTAGCGCCACCAAGTACATCGTTTGCTGTATGTTGGACCAGAGTAATAAGTCTGGTCTTAAGTTGGTCGCTGCAATCTCTGATGGGACCCTATGGTGGGAGGATCATCGAGCGCGCGTGTGTCTGTGTGTCTGTGTGTGTGTGTGTGTGTGTGTGTGTGTGTGTGTGTGTGTGTGTGTGTGTGTGAGTGTAATGCCTGGTCTCAGTCTGTGCACCGACCGATGCATCACTGTCTGCAGTAAACACAAGGGTGCTGAGGAGGTGAGCTTCGCCAAGGGGCTGCTGGACCCACGTGTGTGTGTGTGTGTGTGTGTGTGTGTGTGTGTGTGTGTGTGTGGACAGGTCAAGGCTCTGTGGAGAAGTGGACTCAGCCTCTAAATGTGGTTCTGATCCAATGGGCTTTGTGGAGGAAACTAAGGGGAATGGTACTGACCCCTGTAAGTAATAGCCAGGGGAGGGAGGGAGTGAGAGAGGGAGGGAGAGAGGGAGGTAGATACACAGAAACTCAAGGGAGGGAGATATCGAAACTTATTTGCGGGGGATGAATGGAGGGAGGAGATGAGGTTATTTGGAGGGAGGGAGGGACGCACGGATGGACAAAGGAAGTTGCAACGTCTTGAGCCTGAAACCAAATGCCTAGGGCCTCGTGGAGAGCCGACAGGTTCCGCCACATTGTGGACGGACAGCGTTGAGAGACATCCTCACAGATCGAAACGCAGGGCTGAGATAAAGACGAGTTTGAAGCAAAAAAGAACACGCGTTTCCTGTCCCCCTGAACGTCTTGACCTCCCGTACAGGCATTCATTGATCGGCACCATGAGTATTGTCTCAGAAGGTACAGCAGGAGAACGAAGGTCAGGGGAAACTGAAAGGGAGGCAGTGAGGTGATGTATAGGGCTCGAAAGTGTGTGTGTGTGTGTGTGTGTGTGTGTGTGTGTGTGTGCGTGCGTGCGTGCGTGCGCGCGTGCGTGTTTAACGAACAAAGAGACAAGACTTCTGATTTAAAGCACCTGTACTGTGCAGTTTTCTACAGCCTCAGAAATCTGCTGTCACCACGGAAACCAGCAAAGGGGGGGGGGGGGGGGATTGGTGGAGTGACTAACCGCCTTCTTCCTCTAAATCTTTTTTCTCTCGGCCTCCTTCTATTTCTCTTTTCTTTTTTCCCGTTTCCTGTGCTCCCGTCTTCACTGTGTCTTTATACCTGTCTCCTAGGCTGCTGTGTCATCGCTTCCCACGTCCACGTGAATGTTTGTTATCCACGGAAGGTTTGCAGGGTGGGACAGTATAGAGGATAACAACAAAGCAGACTCTTCAGACCATATACATAAATACATGATGTTATACCTATACATATTACATGTATATACACGTATATGTATTTTCTATAGTATAGTATAGTATAGTATAGAACAGTATAGTATAGTGTTGTATAACATACTAGCACACACTTGCAGCAGTACGCAAACTAGCAAACCCTGGCTAACACACAAGTTAAGTCAGTGTTTAACACACACTGTCGGGGACAAACTGGAATACAATCTATAGCGACTGTCGGAGTTTAAAAAGCCTTCATGGAATAAGTAATGTTTATCAACTCAGAATTGATAAATTGAGTTCATTCAGGCAAACCTTGTCCTGTCCTAATGGATGCTCCCTCAGCCACCCAAAGCAGTCACTACCTCATCTAATGATCTGGGAGAGCAATACAGGCAGGATGTTTATTTTCTTTTAGTTTATTTAGGCTGGGTGTTTGTGTCCAAATAGTTTATTAGATGAATAATCTGGAGAGAGTTGTTGTTGGCTGGGGGAGAGAGGAGAGGAAAAAAGGCGATAAGGGAAAAGAGGGAGAGGGCCTGAGTTTTGGAGAAGAGAGAGAGAGAGAGAAAAAAAAAAGAAGAAACAGGCTGTGAGAGAGAAAAACGAATAGCCTGGTGTAGGAAAAAGATAGAAGAAAAACAAAACGAAGGATGAGGGGTCGAGAGAGAGAGAAAGAGAGACACGCGGAGGGCGAGAAAGTAATAGGGTGGAAGACGGGAGTGTGAGAGGGAAAAGTGGAGAGGCTGAGGTGTAGGAGTGATGCCCGTGTCTCCAGTTTCATAGAAGTGAAACGGAAGAGGTTTAAATGGATTCTTTGATGTCTTTTTCTCTCCTGCCTGTTCCGGAGAGGCTAACAAACGTCATCACACGCCGGTATTGGCTAATGGTGTTTTAACGACGGGTAAAGTCACCGACCACAAGAAAGAAAAGAGAGAACACAAAGAGAAATGGTGAAAGAAATATACCCATTTTGACAGGTTATTTTTTTATGGATAAGAAACCAGCGAATGATCAAAGAACTTGGGTGATGCACGTAGTGCATTTTGAACTAAGGGCTTAACGATCAAACGTCGCGTCTGTTAAAGTTTAGGAACGGTTAGCGGTGAAATACTCCAGACGCTCTCATGATTGGTTGGTCTCACTGTTTTGAAAGGTTGTTCCTATAGCAATATACAGCTTCTGATTGGCGGCACGGTTTTGGTAGCATGAGTATAAAGGATATACAGATTCTGATTGGTTGATAACAGCCCTCACAGGCCCATACACAAACACACACTCACACACTCCACAAACTACACGCTACACGTATTCACGCAAACACACAATCAAAGAGTCTGCGGTCACGTTTGTCAAGGAGAAGGGTGGACAACGGAGCCAGAGACTGAGGAGGGTGGTGGACCCCCCCCCCCACACACACACACACACACACACAGCTTCTAAAACTACTGAAACAGAAATCATTTCTTCATTCATTTTTTTTTTCAGTAAATTTGATGGATGGCGTTGAATATGTAAGAACCACCAGGACCAGGCCGACCATAACATTCCTACACTCCGTCTCCGTGGCAATCTAAGTGTTTATTCAGGAGCTTGGAGCCTGCGTTTTATTCATCGATCATGTTGGGACAGCTTCACAATAAAACTTCTCTCTGCCACACACACACACACACACACACACACACACACACACCATACACCAAATACACACCACACACAATACTGAATAGAATGTATAATGTTGATGACTGGAGCCAATCATAGTTGACCATTCTCTCGTAACAGTTTCCACGATACTCTGTTCCTGGGCCTTAGTGATGGCCGACAACAAAGTTTGCCAGAATCTAATTTCATTGAAATGTCTTGGTTTGAGCAGAAGCAGATTAAGACTACAACCACTTCTACTATTCACCTGGATGATAAACTACAATCACTAATTTCTGTTGTTCAGTGACCATATTTTAGTTTTCCACGTTTGCTGTCGTAGTTCATTATTTTTCAAGAATCTCTCTCTCTCTCTCTCTCTCTCTCTCTCTCTCTCTCTCTCTCTCTCTCTCTCTCTCTCTCTCTCTCTCTCTCTCTCTCTCTCTCTCACTCTCTTACTCTCTTTACTGAAACTCTGTGTCTGATTCATCTGTATTTTCTCTCTCTCTCTCTCTCTCTCTCTCTCTCTCTCTCTCTCTCTCTCTCTCTCTCTCTCTCTCTCTCTCTCTCTCTCTCTCTCTCTCGCTCTCTCTCTCTCACACACACACACACACACACACACAGGCACTGTCAAACAGACAAATTAAAGCAATATGACTATACTCCCACACACTCATCTAAAATGAACGGACACAGTCAACACATTAATATCCTACACACACCCACACACACACACACACACACACACACTCTCTCTCTCTCTCTCTCTCTCTCTCTCTCTCTCTCTCTCTCTCTCTCTCTCTCTCCCTCTCTCTTACACACACACACACACACACACACACACACACACAGAGAAACAGTGTAGCCGTTTAATAAGCAAACTCACAGTTGATGTTGGTCATTACTTTACTTGTCTGTAATTGCACTTATCCAATGAATAGCAATTTCATCCCTCTCTCTCTCCCTCCCTCTGTCCGCTATTCTTTTCCCCAATGCAATTGTCTACTCTTTTTTTCTACTATATCCTTTTTCTATCTCGCTCTCTCTCTTTCTCTCCTCTCTCTCCCTCCGTTAATTCATACCAAGCCATCGAGTGTCAAGGGGCTCCATTCTCTCAATGATGACAAATTGCAATCAATTGAGATGACTGGTGGTTAGCAATCAGCACGCCTGTGCGGAGCTGGCACACACCCTGCTTCGGTGTGTGTGTGTGTGTGTGTGTGTGTGTGTCTGCCCATCCTTTTCTCCCCTCTTTTTTTCCCTGTCTTCTTGCTTTTCTTCGTTTTTTCTCTCCCTCCTTTTCATTCAGGCTGTTTCTCTGATGTGAAGAGTTGACCGAATCAACTCTCTTGTCTCGCCTCCCTCCTCCCATTCTTCAAACCCTGTGTTATGCCTATGAAGAATACAGTCTTACATCCCTGCTTTTTCAATAGCTTAATCATTTGTCGTTCACTTTTCATAAGATTGCATTATTATGTATTTTATGTTTTGTGTTGCCATGGATAGTATTGTCACAGAAAGCGCTTAGCCCCATTGAAATTTGGGCTGTAAAGAGAAGGTCCAGATTAGTCTGGTTCACATTGCTGTGCTAACCCATACCTGGACTGTACTAGCCCAGATTAGTCCTGTTCACATTGCTGTACTAATCCATTCCTGGACTGTACTAGTCCAGATTAGTCCTGTTCACATTGCTGTACTAACCCATACCTGGACTGTACTAGCCCAGATTAGTCCTGTTCACATTGCTGTAC
>CM030176.1:7824194-7831694 GCA_017639675.1 Aplochiton taeniatus
GTGTGGCCTACAATGATGAGTTCTAAAACTACCCCCGATTACAAAACGCAAAGCACAGTGGTAAACAGCATCAAGGAACTTTAAAATAGTCTGGGCTGCAATGCACATATACACACCTGACAAGAGGGTTGATTTACAACTGCCATTCTGTTAACGCTTGCTGTTCACACTAATCCTAAAATATCTAAAATAGCTAATTTAAAAAAAAAATTAACAGATTGATGTAATTACTACACATGTTAGTGGATACACAATTCAAACATTGTAAATGAATGTGTTTATTTATTTCCAATTACCAAAAATCGTAGTTCTGTCTCTCTTTAGTCACATACAGTATTAAATGGCCCGCCAAGAACTTCTGGGAACTATCTGAAGTCTACATTGAATCACGTGATGATCAAGCATTTTTAACTTCCATTGACGAAACTCTCTCTCTATATGGATCTGACGTTAACTAACTCAATACTGGACGTACAGACATACAATTGATATCAATCATCTCGTCTGACTGTTGGGGCATATCTTATGTCCCAAAATGTTAAACTATCACTTAAAAACTTTAGATAGTGATTTTAAATCTGTGAATGTACCCTATTTTTTATATAAAAAGTAAGCTACTGTAATCCAACCTGTGTGTTCTGTTTCCATTCTGGTCTCATTCTTTGTAAGCTGGGGTCCGATTAACCTCATGGCATCCTCCACAGCACCTAGCAAGCCACTTACATCCCTGTTTCCCAGGTCAGAGGGAGAAAGGATTTTGTCAGTCGCCGTGAACAGGGTCTATCAGACGGGGAAAACAAATAAGTGTATGTGAGTACCCATGTGTACAGATAACACAGATATAAACACAAATTATGTATATATATATATATATATATATATATATATATATATATATATATATATATATATATATATATATACATATATATCAATTTCCCCACCTCTAGTAACATTTCTCCATCGAGTTCCTCTTCAGATGACTCGGGATCAGACAAAGCCAGGCAACTGACCTTGACCCAAGACATGATGCCTGCCAGACCCGGAAGAGACTGGCAAACCCCCCCCCAAAAAAGATTTTATTCTTATTTAAACTTTATTATTTTGAACTGAACATAACGCAGCAGAAACAATTTAAGGGGTTAACTCCCATTTGCAATTGGGCCCCTAATACAATGACAAAGCATACATGATAAAAAGTGGGTGGTACACTAGGCCAACTTTGTGTCGACAAACAGTGCGGTGTTCTAATGTCTACGTGTAGCAACTCACTTGTGCAGATGTATCTTCTGCTTCAAAGTCACAGCTCCGCTCTGTATGTGGAAAACACAAAAATACCAAAAGATCTGCATTTGACTCAAAGGGGCATTCTACCAGAAAAACACGTGCAATAAGCTTGAGGTGTCATAAATTGATCATTGGCAGGATATGGGTCTTGAAGACCTTTCATCTGCATCGTAGTCAGGAAGATCGGGCATGAAAGCTAGAACTATATTTGTGGCTGTGCTCATTATACCTCGCAGCAGGTATTAAAACAATAACCACATTATACTGTGCAAAAGTTTTAGGCAGGTGTGTAAAGTAAGAATGCTTTCAAAAATTGAAGTGTTAATAGTTTTTTTTTTTTCAATTAACTAGATGCAAAGTGAATTAACAGATGAACAATCTAAATCAAATCAATATTTGCTGTGACCACTGTTTGCTTTCAAATTTTTGCCAGCATTTTTTCACATCTGCCTAAAACTTTTGCACAGTAATGTGTGTGTGTGTGTGTGTGTGTGTGTGTGTGTGTGTGTATGTGTGTGTATATATATATATATATATATATATATATATATATACTGTATATATATATGTATATACAGTGAAGGAAATAATTATTTGATCCCTTGCAGATTTTGTAAGTTTGTCCACTGACAGAGAAATGAAAGGTCTATAGTTTCAATGGTAGGTTTATTTTAACATTCAGAGATAGAATTAAAAAAAAAAGAAATCCAGAAAATCACATTATATAAAATATATACATTGCATTTGATTGAGTAAAATAAGTATTTGATCCCCTACCAACTAGCACGAATTCTGGCTCCCACTGGCCGGGTATATTAGTCCCCCTCACTCTAAGAAAGTGCTCCTAATTTCAACTTGTTACCAGTATAAGAGACACCTGCCTCAACTCTTTACCTGTATGAAAGACACCTGTCCACAGAATCAATCAATCAGATTGCAACCTCTCCACCATGGGCAAGACCAAAGAGCTGTCTAAGGACGTCAGGGACAAGATTGTAGACCTGCACAAGGCTGGAATGGGCTACAAGACCATCGGCAAGCAGCTCGGTGAGAAGGAGACAACTGTTGGTGCAATTGTTCGAAAGTGGAAGAAACACAAAATGACCCTCAGTCTGGGGCTCCATGCAAGATCTCTCCTCGTGGGGTGTTCTAGGATCATGAGAAACTCGACTCGCCGTGTTTGGAGGAAGAGAAATGCTGACTATGACCCCAAGAACACCATCCCCACCGTCAAGCATGGAGGTGGAAACATTATGTTTTGGGGGTGTTTCTCTGCTAAGGGGACAGGACAACTTCACCGCATCGAGGGGAGGATGGACGGGGTGACGTACCGTGAAATCTTGGGCGACAGCCTCCTTCCCTCAGCCAGGACACTGAAAATGGGTCGTGGGTGGGTCTTCCAGCACGACAATGACCCAAAACACACTGCCATGGCAACAAAGGAGTGGCTCAGGAAGAAGCACGTTAAGGTCATGGAGTGGCCTAGCCAGTCTCCAGACCTTAATCCCATAGAAAATCTATGGAGGGAGCTGAAGCTTCGAGTTGCCAAACGACAGCCTCAAAACCTTAAGGATTTGGAGAGGATATGCAAAGCGGAGTGGACCAAAATCCCCCCTGAGATGTGCGCAAACCTGGTAACCAACTACCAGAGACGTCTGACATCCGTGCTTGCCAACAAGGGTTTCTCCACCAAGTACTAAGTCATGTTGTGCTAAATTCTGCAAGGGATCAAATAATTATTTCCTTCACTGTATATATATAAAATGAAGAGGCCACACGAGCAACGGCACAGATATAAGCTTTAACCCTTAAAGACCTTCTACAGATACAGGGACTATGGCATGGAAGTTCTTAGATTTAAATGTTTAAATCACATTCTTGGAACCATTTTGAGATTGTAGCCAATAAAGTTGACTAAAAGTATTCTGTTTTGTATAATGTAACATATTACATGATAGGATTGAACAGCTATTACGGTAAAGAATCTGGACTCTCTTGTGTAATTTTTTTAACTAAGCCCTCGATTACCAATGTCCCACGCTGTTACTCTTTTCTTGACTTGCTTTTAAAATACATGAAGAGGCTTTGGTAGGGTTAGGACCCAGAGGCACGCCATGCCCGTTCACAGAAGCAAACCCATGTTATATTCGGACCTCACCTGAGCAAGGGAGCAGCTCGTTGCCGTAGTTACTGTATCCTTGGTGACACCTGCACTTGTAGCTGCCCTCGGTGTTGATGCAGTCTCCGACCGTTTGCCCGCCACATCTACCCGGGTCCTGTGCACACTCGTCTGTATCTGAACGAGGGAGGGAGGGAGACAGAAAGCCTTAGCATGCAAACTCACACACACGTACACACACACACAGGCACATAAGCAAGTACACATGCACAGTAAATAGAAAAGTCAAGTTGGGGAGATAAGCAAAGTGTGTTTCCTACTCACCGTTGCACACTCTGTCTCCATGGGCGTAGCCCTCTTTGCAGACACACCGGTAGGACCCAATGGTGTTTTCACAGGCTTGAGAGGTTTTATCACATGAGTCTGAGCTCTCTTCTTTTATGCAGAGTCTGCCGTCATCACAAGTGTGCGTGGATTCAATACACTCGTTGATATCTGTCAAAAACAAGATTACAGAGAGAGGTACAGTCCTGCCTGCAACTGAAAAGTTTCAACAAACTAAATGTCTGTGTCACATCTAGAAAAGGTTTTCTCAGTAATGTTTTTCTTTTCCTAGTTGGCACCTTTGACTTCGGGGTTTAGGGTGGGGTTAGTGTTTAATGCTAGATTTAGGTGATAAGAGTCAGACGCAAAACTTTATAAATAAAGTAAGCATAGCTCATAGCTGGCTTATAGGTCTTCCAAGTTCATTCATTTGTAAATCATCTGAGACTGGCCAAGTACTCACCCTTGCATTGTCCTTCAACAGGTGAAAAACGTAATAGTCCCATAGTATGTTTGAATCCATGGACACATGTACAATTGAGAAAGTTGCCAAACCAATGACAAATTGCATTTTCCAAACCATAAGGGGGTATTACTTCTTCACCTAAACAAGACAAATAGAAATAGCACCATAGCCTAGATTGATCTCCATGGTCAAATCCTTGTTACACCTTGGGTTAACAGTGAGTGGTTGGCTGAATCAAGCTGCAGGTTAAACAGTACAATGCAGTCTGGTTACCAAATCAATTGAGTTGCTAGGATCATTTTTTTACTTCTTTTTGCAAGCTTTAAGGATTAGACAATGACTATTGAGGAAAGATACCTACCATTCACCACGACACTTTGCAGCTGAACCAAGTGAAGACCTTTGAGGAGAGTGAAACAGTGGTTGAAGTTGTTATTTTATAAGATGTAAAAAAAAAAAAAAAAATACAACATTCAATAATTCATACAGTAACATTTGTCAATAAAAACCATGAGCAAAAGACAAAAGACATGAACAAACATACAGTACACAAACCTCTGGTAGATTTAAACTACCCATGTTTAATATTCACACATAAAGGGTATCCAGGTTCTAAATTTGATTTCTTAACCTTAAAATGCCTTTCAGTCTCAAGCATTGACAATATAACCTATTATGAATCACAAGAAAGTGTTAAAAGAACAGTGCAAATCTTGAAATGAAAACATACCATGCAGTTGAGTGAAAGTATGTGTAGACAAATGATAAGTTGTGACTCTTCAGACCAAACATTAAAAATTGTATGAAATAAATTAAACAATCTTCTTAGTTGGAATTCCCTGAGAATAAGCCACACTTCACCTTTGTAAGTGTAAATCTTGAACAGATTTGTCTTGGAATAAATCTTGTCCGACAGAAACATACAGGAGCGGGTCATTGTACCCCGTATTAGTGTGTGTGTGTGTGTGTGTGTGTGTGTGTGTGTGTGTGTGTGTGTGTGTGTGTGTGTGTGTGTGTGTGTGTGTGTGTGTGTACTGTCTAACTCTCATCTACAAGTACACATTGTCATCAAGAGACTCACCGAAAATGAATAGAAGTTTTCTACACCCCATGTCAGATAAGCAGAAAGAGTTGAGCTGTCTGTTAAAAGTCTGAGTTGACCAGTTACTAAAAAAATACAGAAATATGACAAATAAAATGTCCTTTAGGAGTCCACTGCATTTGTAAAAATCCAAGGTCAGAATTGTTGGTCCATGCGATACCAAAACAAATGAAAAAAAGTTCGGCAGCCTATTACCAAAAAAATAGAAGAGCTGAAGAAACACAAGGCACATACATGCTTAATTTCTCTTTTGGTTTACTCCTGTCCTCTCTATAAGAGAAGTTCAGGCACACTTCTGAACAAACCTCAATCTGTCTATGTCTCTCCTCCCTTCCTCCCCCCACCAACCCTCTCTCTCTCTCTCTCTCTCTCTCTCTCTCTCTCTCTCTCTCTCTCTCTCTCTCTCTCTCTCTCTCTCTCTCTCTCTCTCTCTCTCTCTCTCTCTCTCTCTCACACACAGAAATTCCCCTTGAGCCAGAGAGAGAGACAGACAGACAGACAGACAGACAGACAGACAGACAGACAGACAGACAGACAGACAGACAGACAGACAGACAGACAGACAGACAGACAGACAGACAGACAGACCAAGGATGAGTAACCCCTAATCTAAGCAGCTGCTGCAGTATTTAAAGTTTGCCTGCCTTTCAGACTGCAAATGACACACGGCTCACAGGCGGAAAAAAAAACGTGCTGTATGAAGAGTAGAGGGGGTCCTTTTAAGAGTCTGCTAGGATTCATTTAGGAAAGAAACATGGGAGCACAACTGGCCGTGGGCTTTGGATGGCATGAGATGATTGCAAAGACCAGCATGAAAATGTAAATGTTTTCCTGTGCCAACAAATACATATGTGTAGTGAGAAGGCTTACTGAAGTGACAGTGTTTGCTGAAGGAAGTTACAATGTTGCCCGATCGTTTCTTCACAGGCACTGTCGACAGATCAAAAACTATAACACCTTCTGTGACAACAGGCCAGGCCAGAACGGTGGCTTTCGTGGTTTCAGTCACTGTGGCAGCAGCTGTAACAATTAAAACATTGCCTTTTCTGGAAATGTTGCACTAACCAGGGTGCCTGCCTAAATAGCAAAGGATCCAAAGGCCTTTTTGTGTTTATTGTTGACTGATAAAAGACTGGCATTAGGCTATTCTTCGACTAATTGATTGGTCGATGGGGGAAAAAACCTGCATGTTAACTAAATCAGCCACAAGTGCACCGAGTGAACTCTACATGATAGCCTAAATGAATTGTAAATAAACAAAAGCTAGTTTGCTGAAATGATAACTGGGCTACAGACTCAGAGCTGACCAGAGCGCCCCTGGCCAAATATGAATTACATTTCCGAAAATGTTCGACTGCATCTATACCGTCAAAGCAGTCGCACTTTACACAATACTTTTTTTTCCCTCTCGTTCTTTTTACCTTCACCTTGTTCTGTTAATAATCAAAAGGGATCACCAAGTTGTTCATGCCTGTTTTGATAAAAAAATAAAAAAAAAATAAAACTCCGGACACTGCAAACAATGGTAATAAACGTTTGACTTTACAATATTTCTAATAAAATGAAAAACAAGAATTTCCCTGACCTACAGAGAGCAGCAAGGTGCCTCTCTGATCAGTCTACTGACTGCCTGTGTGACATGGCAGGTTGTGTTGTGTTTCATCACCACTAGATGGCAGTCAGCTACTAGTCTAACTCAACCAGAGGTCCAGTAGAATCAAAGATGGTGACCACTGAGGAAAGACATAGGGACACGTTCTGCACTCAACCAATAATTAACAAAGTACGACACACCAACAGATGTGCAGAGCAGATCTGATGTGTGTGTGTGTGTTTGGGGGGGGGGGGGGGCAACACACAGAGAGAGAGTGAATGTTTGCAATACAAATTGTAACTATGCTATTCAAATTAAACCGAATAAATTCATTCCGTTTCTGGTGGCACTCATTTCAGCCCATAAGAGAGAGACCATACGTGTTTCAGTGTGTGTGAGTGTGTGTGTGTGTGTGTGTGTGTGTGTGTGTGTGTGTGTGTGCGTGCGTGTGTGCGTGTAACTGCACTAAACAATGTCATTCTTATCCTTCTTCTAATATCTGCTCTCTTCAGTTTCAGTAAGAGCAGCACCAAGTCATCAACTGTCATTTCACATATTGATGATGATATATTGATCCTAGATGTCAGATAAAAGCTGACCCCCCTTCT
>CM030176.1:7839194-7851694 GCA_017639675.1 Aplochiton taeniatus
GGAGGATGGACGGGGTGACGTACCGTGAAATCTTGGGCGACGACCTCCTTCCCTCAGCCAGGACACTGAAAATGGGTCGTGGGTGGGTCTTCCAGCACGACAATGACCCAAAACACACTGCCATGGCAACAAAGGAGTGGCTCAGGAAGAAGCACATTAAGGTCATGGAGTGGCCTAGCCAGTCTCCAGACCTTAATCCCATAGAAAATCTATGGAGGGAGCTGAAGCTTCGAGTTGCCAAACGACAGCCTCGAAACCTTAAGGATTTGGAGAGGATATGCAAAGCGGAGTGGACCAAAATCCCCCCTGAGATGTGCGCAAACCTGGTAACCAACTAGGGTTTCTCCACAAAGTACTGGTCTAAGTCATGTTGTGGTAGGGGATCAAATACTTATTTCACTCAATCAAATGCAAATCAATGTATATATTTTATATAATGTGATTTTCTGGATTTCTTTTTTTTATTCTATCTCTGAATGTTAAAATAAACCTACCATTGAAATTATAGACCTTTCATTTCTTTGTCAGTGGACAAACTTACAAAATCTGCAAGGGATCAAATAATTATTTCCTTCACTGTATATATATATATATATATATATTATATGTACATACACGTATATACTGTAACTCTCTGTGTTCTTATCATTTGATAAGGATGTGAGTGATCTCTGGTTTTCCCAACCAGGGAGTTTCCCGCAATGTGTGTGTGTCTGTGTGTGCGCGTGTGTGCGTGTGTCTGTGTGTGCGTGTGTGATCTTTGAACACCTTTAAACAACATTGTTTACCTTTTAGCAGGTCAAATCTGCTTAGAAGTGGCCGAGCGAACGCACACACACACACACACACACACACACACAGACCCACCCATCCACCCACACACACGCACACAGACCCACCCATCCACCCACACATGCACACACACTGAATCCATCTATCTTGTGGAGGTTAGGATCCTCATTTCAGACACAAATTAAAAAGAGACAGCTTGTTTACAATACATTTTATAATTATACTTGTCGGTATTAATAACTTGAAGCAAAGATCAAAGTTTTATTTCCACTTCTGTCGGCAGCCCCAGCCCCAGGCCTCTCCTCTCCTCTCCTCTTCTCTCCTCTCCTCTCCTCTCCTCTCCTCTCCTCTCCTCTCCTCTCCTCTCCCCTCCTCTCCCCTCCTCTCCTCTCCTCTCCTCTCCTCTCCTCTCCTCTCCTCTCCTCTCCTCTCTTCTCCTCTCCTCTCCTCTCCTCTCCTCTCCTCTCCTCTCCTCTCCTCTCCTCTCCTCTCCTCTCCTCCACTGATTCCAGACCTGTCCACCCAGCTGAGGATTCTCAGCACGTAAGGACTTGCCTTCTCCCTCCCCTTCACACCTCTGGGGTATGTAATGTCTGCTTCTGAGCGCTTAAATGGCTGACACACACACACTATCACAGGTGGGATCTGCACTGTTTGATATAGGTGGATGAGTGTTTGTGTGCGTGTGTGTGTGTGTGTGTGTGTGTGTGTGTGTGTGTGTGTGTGTGTGTGTGTGTGTGTGTGTGATAGGTGGCTCTGAATGTTTTGCTAACTTTAGCTGTGTTGTGTTTGAGAGAGAGAGAGATAGAGAGAGAGAGAGAGAGAGAGAGAGAGAGAGAGAGAGAGAGAGAGAGAGAGAGAGAGAGAGGCGTGTGTGTGTGTGTGTGTGTGTGTGTGTGTGTGTGTGTGTGTGTGTGTGTGTGTGTGTGTGTGTGTGTGTGTGTGAATTTCGGGGGGGGGGGGGGGGGGTGACGAGAGAAGAGTGGGGAACAGCGATAAATACAGATCTGCTTAGAATTGATTCTACTTTCCATTCAATTTGCCAGAATCAATTCACTTCTGTTAGAATCAGGTCCTGGGGAACGCTTTTCAACAGAATGGAAGCCCTTGTTGCTGGGAATGTGAATCGACAGCAGGGGCCCCAAAAAACACATCCCTCATCTCCCCGCCTCCCAGCTTCAACTGGCCACTGGGAAAATAACTTCCTGTCAAGGGGCGGGGCTTCTCTCGCTGTCAATCAACATTCACGCTGAGTCATGGAGGCCAGTAGATACTTATATACTTAGTCCTGTTGGAGCAACAAAAAGCACACACATCTGCATGTGCGCATGTGTGTCATGCACATTACACACATACACACACACACACACACACACACACACACACACACACACACACACACACATTCACACACACTTGAGGAGTCCACACGTCTGCATGTACACACACATATCATGGACATTACACATTGCACACACGCACGGGTGGAGGCACATTACAGACACACACACACACACACAAGAAAAAGGAGGGTAGGGAAAGAGGAAGGAAGAAGAAAGAAAGAGAGAGAGGGAGAGAGAGAGAGAGAGTTCAACACACACGCTTACACACACACACACATGCAAACACACACACACCCGATGGAGTTCCAGGGGTCGATATCGCTGGTCCAATGATCTATCCACAGAGGAATCAGCTCAATACACTTCAATTTGGCTTCACTTGCTTTAATGACTTCCACGGTGCGTCTGGCTCTTCTGTTCCTCCTTCTCTTCTTCCCCTTCATCCCTCCTTCCTCGTCGCTTGCTGCGTTTTACCTTGCTGATTTCGTGAAACAAAATGTACTCAAGCCATGCGAAGCGACGTACTCACTCACAGATGATTGAGACAGCACTTCATGGGACATTGAGAGTGCATGGATCAGGGCCAGATTGAAAACCGTTTTTTTGTGTCGTAGGTATGCCTTCATCATAAACCCAAAACGACTTCCTCTTAATAAGAAAACCTCCTCAGAGCATCCCGTAAGTAGGGCTGGAGAAACTGGATGTGTATTTATGTGTACCTAGGCTTAGCAGCATTTCAACCTCCAGCTCCATAGGGTGGCCTGCAGTACCGCTTTAGTCTTGCAGGGGGCAGTAACAGCAGGTTTACGAGCTGAGATCTTTCGGGCCAATGATGTGAGAAGAAGCTAAAATACTAAATTGCCCCAATCCATGAGTGAGGACTAAGATTATTTCTGTATACCTTAATGGTTTCTGATTTTAGATGATCTCCTTTGTGATATATTCAAACCTGGATGGAGGAGCGATTTTTGACTTATTTTTTTATACAATTTTAGGGATTAGAGATTGGTTAAGAAATTAAAATTTGAGACTTTAGAAACTGTGAATGCAGCTTCTCGATATGCATGGTAGGACCTGAGTGGGTGGTTTGGTCATAGTCAAACGTTAAAACCTTCCTCACCATATAGGTATATAGATTTTCTTCAATAATGTGCATCATGCTGGTGCACCAGTGTTGTTCTGAACAGAGGAGGCTTCTCTGAAAAGAAAACAAAAAGAAAAGAAAACAACGCGGACATCAAACTGGTGGCCTATGAGGAAGATCAGAGTGCTGGGGGGAGGGGGGGCTGACTGTTTTGATGAGGGCTAAAGAACACCTGTGTAGGTTGTTGTAGTCACAGGCTGAGAGATCACTCAAATACACACACACACACACACACACACACACACACACACACAAGGACAAACGGTGTTAGCACACACAGAAGTCTAATCTACACACACATAATACACACAAATGTGATGTGCATCCTTGCAACGTGGCGCTCCTGTCCAGTAAACGCGCTACGCATGTAAAGATTGTTATGATAAGAGCAAGAACACAAGTGTGTGTTTTCTTTGCTGTCAGTTGTTTGGTTCCTTGGGGAAAGCCCCGTAGGTAGAAACACACACACACTTATCAAACACAGAGACACACACACACACACACACATCACACACATCAGACGCACAGGCCTCAAGTCAGGAGAACCCCTGGCTCACCATCACACAGATCCATAGATCACACGCACTGTCTCTGTCTTTCTCTCTCAAACAGGGCATGCCTTAGAACCATACTGTCCCTTTGAGTCACATAAACATGTTTTCACATCTTACATCCAGCGCCCCCCAAGCCCCCCCCCCCCCCCCACACACACACACACACACACACACACACACATCCACACACACACAGTCACTTCAAAGAGCTGCTGTAACCTGTCAGCAATAGAGCTCTGAGAGAGCTTTTTCTACACAACGTCAAGCTATTCTCTCTCTCTGTCTGTCTTTCTCTCTGTCTTTCTCCCTCCCTGTCTTTCTCTCTCTCTCTTTCTCTCTCTCTGTCTGTCTTTCTTTCTCTCTCTCGTCCTGGAGATGAGACGTCACCTCAGCTCCCAGGGCAGCGTAGAGAGAGGTAGGTTCACTTCCTGTGTTCTCTGCCAAGCTGACACCTGGCTGCCAAACCACTCCCTCCCCTTCCCTCCACCCCCCCCTTCCCTCCCTCCCTCTTCCTCCCTCCCTCCTAATCCTTCTCCATTCACTGACTGGCCAACAGCATATGATCCTTCTGGCTGAAGCATGACTAAAACAAAGGGTTTGTATTTCTTACTCTCCACCTCATCTCTGTGTGTCTATCTTCCTTTTACTTGTTGTGTCTTTTTTATTCAATCTCTTTGTTTTCCCTCTCCTTCTCTCTCTGAAACCTCTGAGAAGATTCCCCAGGACGTCAAGAACCACAAGTGATTCGATCCTCTGTTTTTGAAGGACACAAATCGAGAGAGCCTGAGGTTAGGGTTGAAAAGGTTTATTCGTGTTATTATCCTAGCTGAGGACCAGGGGAATTCAAATGGCTTTATCTGATGACATCACAAGTCAGGCTCTTGTTGATGATGTAAGAGACACTGACGTCCTGATTGGCGAGCGAGTTCTTTCAGGAGTTGTCATGACAGCAGGACGTCTTGGATGAAAACGTATGGGGAAATACTTTCTTCAGTGTGTCTGGCCAGGTCACATGACAGTCAAAATAAATCTCTGTATGGCTTGCGCTCATATTTTATTATATCTCACTTTCATACACCTGTAAAAATATATTTTCTCAAAATAAATAAATATATCAAATAAATAAATGTCTCAGACAAAAAAAAAATACATAACTTAGCGAAAACATACATTTTTTTTACGTTTTTTTTTTATGGTTGCTTGTCAGTCCCATGCTCGTATAACAAATAGAACGCAGGATGGAACGGATTCCAATGATTCAGTTCTAGAAGGAGAGACAGGGTCCGCTAAATCCACTGGAGAGCCGTGTGCGCTCCTTTTATTTTATCCCTGTGAATCTTTGACCAACAGCCACACTGTCCGTTCAACAGAACCCTGCCGGAGCTCCGGGAACCTCTGCTGCTCCGTCATTTCCTGTGCCCCCTTGCATAAAACCCCCTTCCTGGGTCATGGTAAAGATCTGACCTCTGACCCCAAAGGGTACGTCTCAGTGAAAGAGTTTGAAAGCTTTGAATCACGGCGTCTCGAACCCTCGACCCACCAGGACAGAGGAGCGCCGTGACGACCGGCACCTATGTCCATCCAGAGCCCTTCGCAGGAGAACCCAGCCGGAGTCCGGGTCCGGGTGAGGTGCGCTGCTTTTGTTTTGTGGAGATGGCCCTGTGTCGTCAGCGCTGGCCCAGCACGTCCTTGTAGAGTTCGGGCACTCTGTCCGGGTCGACGGGCCTGGGCAGGAAGTGGGTGAAGCGCTGGTGCCGTCTGGACCGGGCCCCGCCCCGCGACGACCCGTCCTTGTTGAGGGCCACGTAGTAAAAGGCGCCCCTGCTTCCGTGCCGATAGAGGTTGGAGGAGTAGGTGTTGTACCAGTTCTCCTCGAACTGCTCCCGGAACACACACTCGGCCGACAGCTTCTCCTGCGGCGGGAGAGAGCGAGAGAGAAAGACGGGGGGGGGGGGGGGGGGGGATTAGCATTGCGTACAATCTGTGGACGTTTGAGTTTCACATCGAAGAAAAAGGGAAGGAGAAAGAGAAAGGGGGGAACGGACAGTCTTTGAATGTTAAGAAAGTCGGTTGAAGCGAGTGTGTGTGTGTGTGTGTGTGTGTGTGTGTGTGTGTGTGTGTGTGTGTGTGTGTGTGTGTGCGTGAGAGAGAGAGAAAGAGAGAAAGAGAAGTGTTGTGAGAGAGGAACGCGCCGCTAGATGGTTTGTTTTAAAACCCTCGTGCCAAAACAGGGGGCTCCTGCTTCAGAGGAGGGGTGTGGCCGCCCGGGCACTCACCGATCCGTAGAGCTCCCCCCTGCTGCTCATCCCCAGGTAGAGGCCGCTGTCCACCCCTCTGATGCTGACCAGACCCACGGCTAGGCTGATGAACTCCAAGATGCCTGCGTGGAAGTCAGTGACACCAAGCACCGTGCATTAGTGTGAGAGGTAAACACGGCAGGCTAGAACACTGACCAGGCGCAGAGGAATTCAATTACATAAAGCAACATTTGTTCAGGGGTCAGACACAATATCATTACAATGAAATGGGATTTGAGGCTATGGTTATGGGCTGCGATCTGTCTGTAGTTGATGTTTTCTTTAAGGGCTTCTGTGCATGACCTTTTCCCCCTTTGAGCAGATTGCAATCCACACCATTTAAAACAAGAGATATATTTGTAACAAAAACAAACAATCTCGTAAATATAGCGTAGTGTTTAACACAACAAAATACCTATTCATTATAATACGTGATGGAATACTGCACAGACTCTGGAACATGCTGTCATCCGAAGAATGGCTTGACACTAAGAGAGATTTCTGTCAGTTTTAATATTTGCATCTGGCCGGTTACAAGGAGCTGAACACGTCAGCATCAAATGACTGCCTGTAAATATGTTCTCTGATGGCAAGATTGATGTCATATGGGCCTACCAGCGCCTGTCATTACCATCAGCTCCAAAACTTCACTGATTCATTCCACCGGGGCAATACGTCAATGCATGCGGACTGGCACTCACAGCAGCTTGTAGAGCGCAAAAACTCCACAAGAATATAATGTAAAGTAAGTCTTCCAAACGTTTCTTCTATCAATAACCTAACTGATGGATTTACCGAAGGAAAACATCTAAAAGCAGCGTCGTTGCTTTCTTATCAATTGATTGCAACGCTTAATTACTCATAAGTGTGACACTGGATAAGACAAACGCGTATCATCCCAGTGGAAATGTGCTTTTGTTTGAGGTTAATTGGTACAAATATGTGATAAGGACACAGAAAGTATATATAGGCTTATTTTGACCCGTAATCAAAAACACCGTAAGACTTGTATCCTTTATATAAAAAGATCTTATTAGCTATACTTGCTTGCTTGATTATGCAGTATGCTTGTAAATGGGAACAGATAGGTTACTAGAAATTATTACAAACTGGTAATTACCGAATCTACTGTGGTCCTTCCGTGTGCCCTGCACGGTCCCATCAGGGAGGATCTCAAGGTGGTACCCGGTCCTGCAGTACAGCTGCCGCCGTCTTAGGATCCCTTTTAGGTGCGTCAGGTCCCCGGTGCTCCGGGACAAGCGTTCGGCTGACACCAGGTGGTCGTGCGACATAAGCCCGGGCACACGGGAGTCCACTGCCCCAGTGGAAGTGAGAACAAAATTAGCTCCAGCAGCCCCGGGAACACCAAAGCTGTCAAATAAACCGTGAGAGAAGCTTCCCACCTCGCCCACTGCACCCATCACAGACACCAAATCCGGTGTAAAAACCGAAATTCCCGCGAGCGGCAAGGTGATCCACAGCCAGTCTTAGTGTAACCAGTCCTTTAAAAAAAGTGTGTTCTCAATGAGAATATCCCCGCTTGTGTATTTTGCGCAGTCACCAATTTGAATAAAAATCTACTAAGCTGTTTTTTTTTTTTATCCACTTATTTTTTTCCAGAGCAACAGAACATGCTTTCTCTCGTACTCTTTCTTGTCCTATCTCTACCTCGGTATCCACCCTTCCACTCTCTCCGGTTGTACCGTAACACACTCGTGCGTATATCAGGGTTTTCCTCCTCGGGTGGTCCTCTCGTTGATGCAGTATACAGCTGACCTCCTTCCCCCTTAGTCCCGTTCAGAAATCAGGATCCTATGATGCTCTGAGCTCAGCGCCAAGAAGGGAGTTCTACTTTAAATGCACTCCGTATGTAAATGACCTGCATGGTCTTTTTATGCTAATGACGTTGATGACTCTGCTCGTCAGATTCCTCCTCCTCTTCTTTGATCCTTGTAGCTCGCGCTCCTCCTCGCACACCTTTGATGTAAGAGGCAATAGTTTCAATTGCACCTGATCGCACGATCATTGTCATCATCATCATCATCACCCGTTAAGAATGATGAAAAGTGTTAATAAAAAATGGCTTGAGTTTAAAATGAGTAGTACGGTTTCGTTGTATCACGGACGTTGCTAGTGGGTATCCTAATCAGGTTTCTCTCTCTCTGGTGTCGCAGGACAGGGCGCGGTGATATGGAGCCCTGCTGCCCGTCCTTCGGTTGACTGATTCCAAAGTGGTTTGCTGCAATAGCCGGAGGGATCCTAGAGGCGCTGTGTCTTAGTGCGCGTGCACTGGTGCGTGTGTGTGTCTGTGTGTGTCTGAGAGAGAGATAAAAAGAGGGGAAGACCGACATAGAGACCGAGGGAAGAGGGAGGTGAAATATAAAGACGACCCCTGATATAGCAAGTGAACAAATAAAAAGGAGGGGGAAAGAAAGGGGAGCGCCCGGGCGGGCGGTGCAATGAGTGAGTTAAGAATTGCAAATTTCTTTATTAAAGACCGCAATGCTTTATCCTGCAGCAGTGAGTTTGTGTGTGTATGTGTGTGTGTGTGTGTGTGTGTGTGTGTGGGGTGTGGGGGGGGGGGGGGAGTGTGGTGTGTGTGTGTCTAAACGCGTCGCTTTGCATTACATAAAACGGGGCATTAAATCAACAGCTGGGTGTGAAAATTACGCAAAAGGGGGTTTCCTCACTCTGTGTCTTTCTCTCTCTTACTCTCCCTTACACACACACACACACAAACCCACACACACACACCTGTGCAAACGACATCACTTGACTGTCAAGTCCCTGATCTCTTTATGCCTTTGAACACCCTGAGACCGTATAGTCCTAATTGTGGTCTTAAACTGCAAGAGAATCAAAGACAGTCATGGATCAAAGCTATATCTTTCTTCTAAAGGGAACGAGTAATAACACTAAAGAAATATAAACCCAACCGTTTGAACTGCGGCTTTCTTTAAAATACTCGGACTTGACACCTATCAAACTATAGAAAAACAGAAAGAGGGAATGCAGTGAAGTTTCTATCTTTTTTCGCAAACTTGTTTGTCCGATAATATAAAAAGGTTAGGCATGTTGCGGTTGCAAATGCGTTTTCCAAATGTTTTGCTTATGTCCTGTGACCTTTGTTCAACTTCG
Organism: Aplochiton taeniatus; assembly: GCA_017639675.1. Lineage (NCBI taxonomy): Eukaryota > Metazoa > Chordata > Actinopteri > Galaxiiformes > Galaxiidae > Aplochiton > Aplochiton taeniatus. The sequence goes on from CM030176.1 coordinate 7,848,463, forward strand.
CGCTGTTATATTTGTCGAATAGGCTATATTGAATTGCTTGCCTTTATTGATTGAAGGTTAACTCAGATGGTATCCCGCAGCACCGCAGTCAACCGCTGGTTGTCCAAGCCCACCTTATACGTTTTCACACTTTTAGCTGGTTCATCATCATTCTCTCAGCGGGATATAGCTGTGTGTGTGTGTGTGTGTGCGTGTGTGTGTGTGCATAGGTGGACTTTGTAAATGTGTGTGTGTGCACCCGTATTTTTCTATTTGTGAGTTTGCATGCGTATGTGTTTGTGTGCCTGCCAGCCAACACAACAATGGTCTTGATGCGCGTCCGCGTGTCCTTTTTCTCCTCGCTTCATTCAGTATTTATAATTTCCTTACAATTCCTTGAATCATAATCGATAAGACTCACCGGCGGACCTGATCAATGCTGATTAATCGGAAATCAATTCCAACACAATGAAGATGTCAATTACACGCCAAGTTTCCGCGGTGACCCTCAGCGGTGGATTAATAGCGAGGGTCACATTTTAAAGATCGTCTCCTACACACACAGATGGAAGTAAGAATGAGAGAAATCACGACATATTAAGTAAACACCTTGAGGGGCGCGCTGCATTTGCGATATATTTATCAGCAACTTTTGAATGCGACTTAGAGGTACATATATCTAAATACAAGCGATAGGCATATATGGTAGACATGGCATTTTATATAAACCTTTATTGGAGGAGGTATAGGCCATCTAGATCAGCATTGGATTCAAATGGCAGATATAAATCTATGTAAACATAGGCCATACCAATAAAGTTATATAAAACAATTACATTTACAAGCACAACCATTTACAGGCAATTAGGCATGACATATGGACAAAGCGTCCAGTATTTTCTTAAAAGACCCATCAGTAGGCCTAAGAATCATCAACCAACAATCAATTCAACATGGGACTGATATAAGCTATTTAACAATTTAACGAGTATTGTCCTGACCTAATTGAAAGTCTTGAGACAGACAATTGAAAATACTTTTAGATTAGCCTGAATCTACTTGTACATTGTCATGAGCTGTACCTTTTTAAGGAAAAGTAAGTATAAAAGTCCAAAATGTAGTATGTACTATAGGCTAATTTAGCTGACCAGTAGACTATTTTCTTCAGACTGTACTTACTAAAGGGTTAACACAGCAACTGTTTCAATGCATGTGAAAACAAGTCTCAATAATGCCCTAGCAACAACACTATATAGGTTTTATCAAAATTGAATTCTGACGAATAGGCCAATAGAAATGTCAGACTTCGAAATATTTCTCCGACACCATATCAAAACCACATTCTGAAACTATTGATCACAAATATGTGTTAAAGCTGATGCTATGATGTACATATTTATATTGTAGAATATCAGGGGGGAATGCCCTCTGAGCCTCTTAAAAGGCTTGGTCTTGCAATTTTAGTATTTTTTCAGACAGCTATGCGGCTCTGGTGCTAATAGACGTTGAAGCCGTGAGTTGAGTTGAGTGTCTCTCAATCTGTGAGGCCAAGAATATTTAACCTAAACGAGAAAATTCGTTTAACATGTTGCTAGACGATGACTTTATATTAAACGTGTAGAAAGTAGTGATTGGGAAACGTGTTGTTAGACGTTTCACACACACTTAAAAAAATAAATATACTGCTACATTTCATCCGAGCATCTAATCAGAATCTGTTTTTTGCCTCAGCATCTGAAGTGTGACTTGAAATGTCTCGCGATGAGAGAAAAAACGACCCCCCTTGGCCACAATGTAGGACTTTCATCCCAGCCACACGCAGCAATGGCCGCTTTCCGGAGACTGGCAGCGCTAGCCAACAGAGTGAAACTACTCTCCGCACCTCGAATCGACCTTTCTGCGGCTCAAACGTTGACTGGAGGCAGGACACGGAGATGTCTCACCGTCGGGATGTGTCTTGCCACCGGAGGAGCTGTCGCGTCTTATTTGTACAACGATCTCATGAAAAGCCAAGGAGGCAGGAAAATGATAGGCGCTTTCAGCATCAACGGTCAAGATTTGTTATCTTCTCTTCCCTCAGTTGTTGCGAAAGAAAAGGTAGGCTTAGCTGTAGGGAAATTTGTAGACTGTGTCTCAGCTGTGTACGTAAATCTGTCACGTGAAATAATATCAATTATAGGCTAGGACTTAGCATAAGTGAGCATATTTGTGTGTGCAGGTTTGTGTGCATGCATGTGAGTGTTTGTGTTGATAGGAATGGGTTTTAATGTCTAAAAGATTCTTGCAGTTCAGTGAGAAAACAAATAAAGCTTTAAAATAGTGCGCACGCTTTGGCTTTGGAATGAGTGTTTTTTCTGGGAAAAAATACATTTATCGATATATTGGAACAATATTATTATTTGAGGTTAGGGGGATAATAACTTTGTAATGCGCAGATGCATGCATGGCGCTCTCCAAGCGAGTGGTGCTGAAATTAAAGTACGCAGGCGCAGCCTTTGATGTTTTTTTTAATCAACGCGGAAGTCATGTCGCACTGATTTAACACATCGATATACAGTGCTATGCAGTGTATCCATAGGGGTCCACACAAAAGTTTGTTTGAGTTTCTATGGCTTCCAGTATTTGGTTAGTTAAAGTCTTACTGTTGTATTTCTGGAGAGAAAAAACGACCTGAATAGGCAAATAGAGATGCATCAAAACCAACATTTTCTAACAGAATAGTTAATTAACTATCTGTTCTTTAACATGAATATATTCCATGTTTAAACCAAATGAATATTTTGAGTTCAAAATGGGTATAGCCCATAGAAAAACCGTATTTTTTTTCTCGGATATTTGAAAGGTTTTGTTTTATATTCCGATAAGCAGAAACCTAGAGGGTTTGATTGCCAGAGCTCGTGTACTCTGTGGGTTGGAACCTCAACTGTTGTTAATGCTATTTCTAATGCTAACGCTGCATATGCTGGTTTGAACCTGGACTCATGTTGACACTAATGCTAACTCTGTCGTTACCTTCTCTTATAGCTTTGAACCTGGACTCACGTAGGACACTAATGCTAACTCTGCCGTTACCTTCTCTTATAGCTTTGAACATGGACAGATGCTAATGCCAGTGCTGTCACTGCTCTCCCTACTCCCTTTCAATTTTCCTTCGCTACACTTTTTCCTTACCAGTAGAGTCTTAGTATACCAATGGTCAGCTGGAATGGACTCTGAAAACGAACCATTGTGTCTGATAGGGATCCCCAGTCTT
>CM030176.1:7856694-7884194 GCA_017639675.1 Aplochiton taeniatus
CTCTCTCTATGTCTCTGTCTCTTTCTCCCTCTTTCTCTCTATGTCTCTCTCTTTCTCCCTCTCTTTTTGTCTCTGTCTCTTTCTCCCTCTCTCTTACTCCCTCTCTCTCTCTCTCTCTTTTTAGGTGTCATTGCCTACACAGAATATCTCTTCCTCCTCTGCATCCTGACAAGTAAGTGAATGAATGCAGTGAAGCTCAGAGCCTCACTGAATGGACGCGCTCCGTGTTTCTAACATGCCCACTCTGTAAGTCTCTCTGTAAGATGGATACACACTGGACCACAGTCTATCTCTATACACTGTGTCCACTACACATACTGAAGGGACCACAGACCATCTCTGCAGACTGTGTCCGCAATCTATCTCTATACATTGTGTCCACTACACCTACTGAAGGGACCACAGACCATCTCTATAGACTATGACCAGTAAACACACTGAAGGGACCACAGATCCTTTCTATGGACTGTGTATTCAGTCCACATTCTGTACGATCACAGACCATCTCTATTGACCGACAGGGAGGAGCAGAGCAGAGCGTGTCTGAGTCTTTTCCCTTAATAATGTCTTTAGACTGCTAATGAAATATGATCATATTTAAATCCTGGTAGAGTATATTTATATATCCTCTGTTTCTCTCAGAGCCACACGCTGGCTTTAAGATCGCTTTCAACATGTTTGATGCTGACGCCAACCATATGATAGACAAGAGGGAGTTTCTAGTGGTGAGTCTGGGTACTGCACCCCGAGGGCAGACTTTTTCATGTCTTTCTGTGATTCTATTTGTATCTCTTTTTCTTTCACTCTGGTTTTATTTTTCGACTAATGACGGCCTCTATCTTTCTCTGTCTTTCACTTTTTCTATCTCTTTCACTTTCTCTCTTTTTCTCTATTTCTCTCCTCCTCTCACCCCCCCTCTCTCTCTCTCTGTCTCTGTCTCTGTCTCTGTCTCTGTCTCTCTCTCTCTCTCTCTCTCTCTCTCTTTCTCTCTAGCTTCAGGAGATTTTCCGTAAGAAAAACGAGAAGAAGGGGAGAAAAGGGGATGTTGAGAAGTCTGCCCAGCTGGTAAGTAGAGGACACAATGGTCTGTGTGGTGCGTGTGTTTGTGTGTCTGTGTGTGTAGTTTGCGGTTTGCAGTGTTTGTGTGTGCACATGTGTCTGTGTGTGCCAATTGCAGTGCGTGTGTGTGTGTCAGAGAAACATATAACTATATCTATTTATAACTTATTAACTTATAACTTATTTCCATTAATATGGGAGACTTTGTGGTAGACGGTATAAGGCCGACTGTAGCAGATTCTACTTGTCCTCCCTCCTGCTTTACCTGTGGTTGTTCTTATCTCTCTGGTCTCTAACGTCAACACTCCCTAATGTTACCCCGGTGGAGAACATTACAGCAGGGTGGGATGAGAGATGGGCAGGTTGGGTTCCCCGCCCCAATCACTGACCTGGAGTCTGTTTTAAAATGAAACCACTCTAATGGTTCAGGTTAGCATTAGTGGTGGGGAAGCTGATCTGGAGTCTGTTTTTACAATGACACCACTTATGGTTCAGGTTAGCATTCATGGTGGGGAAGCTGATCTGGAGTCTGTTTTTAAAATGACACCACTAATGGTTCAGGTTAGCATTCATGGTGGGGAAGCTGATCTGGAGTCTGTTTTTAAATTGACACCACTAATGCTTCAGGTTAGCATTCATGGTGAGGAAGCTGATCTCTATTCAGCGTCCAAGAGAAGCGTCACCTCAGAGAGTTAAGACAACCTCCTGTTAGTGATGAGGAATCCTCCAAGTAACGTAAAACTTTACAAACCCCCGCGTTTTTTAGTGCGGTGTGGTCTCCAACCTAAACACCACGGTCTGATTGGTTAACATAAACAGTGGGATCTGATTGGCCGATAAGCTTTGATCCCCGGAGTTTAATGACACCATTAGGCCTCCAGAGAGAGAGAGGCCTCCACTGAGTGTGGAGGGGGGGATTTCACACATACAAAAAGATAGAACAGTCTGTACTTGCGTTAACCAGCTGCAACATGTTGGGGTATTTAATCACAACTGACACGGTGCGGACTAGCTGAATTAATACGTGTATGAGGATATGACAGATGAGTTGTTATTTCAAGATGCTGTGTCATCCCGAGGGCAAGAGCTTCTATTCGTGCGTCACGGCTGAGACTCCTCCCACCATTGCTGGCTGCCCCGTGTGAAGGGACCCGGCTCCCCTGAGGCTTTGTATAGAAAACATCTGGTTTGGAGGACTCAAATATGGATGACAGAGAACGAACTTCATGGACCTGGGCTAGCTTGTCATTCTACGTGTGTTGTTGCTACAACGGTCACTACTCCTGCTGTCGACCGCCCCACGGTTGGAACCAGAGTGGAAAGTTAAAAAAAATAAATATATATATTTTTTTTTCGTGGGGCGTTTCATTTCCCTTTGCCACGAGCTGGAGTAGTTGCTGAAGGGTCAAGCCTCCCTTAGATCTTGAGTCAAACCAAGCGCTCCTCCAGTGTGTGGAACCCAGTAATCCCCTCTGTGTTTTCTTCCTCAGCTCTGACTCCTACGATCTAAGCCTCTCCTGCATGGACTAACACGACTCTCCCCTTCTGCTCCTCTTCCTCTCCCTCCCTCCTCCTCTTCCTCCCCCTCCTCCTCCTCTTCCTTCTCCGACTGGAACGCATGCCCCTGCTCTCTCTCCGTCTGTTAAGAGTATGCAGCTCTATGGATATCAGGTTGCCCCCGTCAACAGCGTATGTATACATCCTAACCCCGCCCCGGAACGCCAACCCCTAACACAAACCAAAACTCCTACCTTAACTCAATGTAATGTTGTGTTTGTGTATGTATCGGGTTATAAGGGTGGCTGAATGGGTAGATTAATGAATGGATCGATGAATAGAGCAATAGATTGATTGATAGAATACACAGAAATATAAATACAGTAGAGAGAGAGAGAGAGAGAGAGAGAGAGAGAGAGAGAGAGAGAGAGAGAGAGAGAGAGAGAGAGAGAGAGAGAGAGAGAGAGACAGAGAGAGAGAGAGAGAGAGAGAGATAGAGAGAGAGAGAGCGAGAGAGAGAGAGGTTGATGGATATGTGGGAAGATGGATGGATTTGTGAGGCTGGGCGAGTGATTGATGGAGGGATGATGGTGGTGGCGGATGGCAGGGGTGGGGGGACGAAGGGGGTGTGTAATTGGTTTGCGACAGAGGTCAGCAGAGATTAACCCTGAGACTAACTACATCAGCCATTCATAGAGAGAGCTCACCCATCCAGACTAACTAAAAGGCCTCATCTGGAGTATCCTAGAAAAGGCCAAGACACACTCTTTGAGATAAAACAGGCTGTGCCCTCTCTCATGTGTAACCCTAATGCACAGTTCGCAAACAAATGCATTAGCAAACAACGCACTACTTCAGACAGACATACTAATATGGTTAGTATTAACACCTACAGTTAATAACACAGTTATCGTCAGAGAGACATAATAAATCAATTCATTTATAGAAAACAAACAAATTCTATCTTGCGTATGATTGTATATCATATATTAATTTAATGATGTCAGACATATATATTTTTTATTTATTTTAAATTGTAGCTTGTACAAGTATAATGTTTACTCAGCCCATTTTTGACTAAAGGAATGAATCCAACCCCTCTCCTGTCATGTTATCATGGTGACCAATGGCTGCTTGGCCCCTCCCACAGGTGCTAAAAAGAGACAGTCAGGAGTTTGTCGCAAGGAGTTACTGGGACGTTCTGAGACGGGGGGCAAGCCAGGCCCTCTTTTCAGATCTGGCAGAGGTACACATCTGTCCATCCCGCCATTACACCACCCCCTCCCTGCATCTCACTCATCCCTCTCTCCATCCCTCCATCAGCCTCCGGAGGAAGGGGCCGAGCAGTACAGCTGTTTAAAACCGCAACATCTTTACAGTAAAATACAATAGCCTCAGCCTAGCGACTGATGTATAATGTCAATGTAATGTTCACCAATACCTCTCTGGTCGATTAATTCGCTGGTGTAGCAGATTCACCTATTAGCTCCTCTACCTTAAACCATTTCTCCACCCTTCCACTTCTTCATTCCTCCATCATTTCATCCCTCCATCATTTCCGTCTATAAACAGTATAGAGTCAGCTCTCCTTTCTCCTTAACTGGACAGACATTGACTAAAAGTGTGTATCTATAACTGCTGATCCCACACCTCCTCTCTCTTTTTAAGCTCCAGTTTGTTTTCTGTGTTCATTGGACAACCTTGAGTTTGATTCTTGCGGGCACATTTGTTTTGTAATAACATAAATATAAAGTATTATACTTGACATGTTTGCTTTTCTCCATCTCATTATTGATGTTGAGTTTCCCTCAGCTATTTACGCTAGTCTTGTGCGGTGGTGTGTGTGCCTGTCACTGGGTGTGGTGATTTTGATTTTTTATGTCAACTTTGTTGTGACAGGCTGTGTTCATCCTTAAATACATTGCCGGATAAGATAAATATTATTGGTTTTAACCATAAAGCAGAACAAATATTTGTTTCGCCCAAGGTAATTTTTGGGCTCCAAACTGTATTTCAGTCCACAGTTCTTCACTGTTCAGTTCTTAACCTTGAGTTCAAGGTTCACCAGAGGAGAGGCAGCCCAGACAATCAAAAAGAGTCTCAATATTACATTTCCAATGAACACAAAATCAGCTGGGTAATGTTAAGGATAGGAGAAGCTATGAGCTAGCCTCCAGAAGCATAATATGAAGGCTAGAAGAGGCTGATAGCTGATTAGCCTTCAGCAGACCAATATTAAGGATAGGAGAGGCTAATGGCTACTTAGCCTTCAGCGGGCTAATAGGCTAGGAGAGGCTAATAGCTGATTAGCCTTCAGCAGGCTAATATTAAGGCCAGGAAAGGCTAATAACTGAATAGCCTTTAGCAGGCTAATATTAAGGTTAGGAGGGGCTAGTAGCTGAGTAGCTTTCAACAGGCTAATATTAAGGCTAGGAGAGGCTAATAGGAAGCGGAAAAGGAAAGAAAAAAGGTAGACATAGAACATAGCGAATTTCAGACGAGTGACAGAGAACATGTAGTGTTATTAATAACCTCAAACACAAGATGGGAAGGAATGTAGAAGGGTGGAGGGGTGGTGGGTGGTAAGGGTGGTATGTGGTCACTCAAGAGGATGAGTTAGTCACTGGTGTTATGGTCTGTAGTGGGAGGGGCTGACAGACTCACAGACTGACTGACTCACACAAAGAGACGGGAATGGAGAGAGAAAGAGGAAGGTAAACACCGCTTTGGGCCTGGTGTTTTTAACAAAGGGGGCTGACTGACAGTCGAACTCCCACTTGAAGAGAGTAGGGGCTAAAGATCCCCTCCCCTGATGTTTCCGTTTAAAAGGAAGTGACAGCTTGTCTCACCCTAAGTGTATCCTAGTTAGGTTAGTATTACTCAGAGAGAGAGAGAGAGAGAGAGAGAGAGAGAGAGAGAGAGAGAGAGAGAGAGAGAGAGAGGGGGGGGGGGGTGGCGGGTAGGGGGGTGGGGGGTAATCACTGTTATTGAACTGGGGCTTGAGATCAAAGGCCGGGCTGACTTACACACACACACACTCCAGGTGGCGGGTGGCTCGTGCCCTCTAGGCGCGGCGACCATTGCCTCATCAAGGTGACGAGCTCACACAAACCAGACGAGAGCTTCCAGGAAGAACGAAGTGTTTTATCTCTGATGCCTGTGTTTTAGAGAGGGGGGTTAACAGCACCGCAGCAGATTTAGGGAAATGATGGATGTAAGAGTAAGAGTGAGAAATACACAGCACCGCAACAGACTAAGGGAACAATACGTTTAGGATCACAGTGTATTGTCTGAGGAAATCTCCTCTTCATGATATCCTTTCCCTGCCATTTGTTTGTTTCTGTTTCCCTCCTTGAGGGACTTTTTACACAGAACGATTTCACACAACGGCAGCATCTGTTAGGGCAGGAAGTGGATGGTTCTAGAATGTCAGATGGAACCGCAGCTCTCTCCTCATGTCCCCTCTGTTATGCTCTTTCCATGTGAATCCCTCTGCTCTTGTGTTGGGCTTTCTCTTCCTGTGGAATTGTGGGATTTGTAGGATTATAATCTTGAGGTAGAGGCTTGTGGCATCGTGCTGCTGATGATGATGATGAAACAATGATTGAGCAATTGGCTTGAGTTCTGAGAAGGGCATCAGATATTTTTTCTCCCATCAGATTGTTTTTTTAACCCAGCATGGCCATGGTCGGGGCTTTGGCAAGAGCATGGTGGGTAGAGAGGGCAGGCTATTGGTGTGCTGGGCTGTCAATCACCCTCTCTGCCCACCCTGGCCTTTGCAGGGTGTGTCGTAATTGGTCAGACGCTGAAGGCTTCCTCAAATAAACACCTTTTTCTGAATGCCAAACCAGACACAGGTACTCACTCACATAGCATAAGGATGCATGCTCTCAAATAGAAGAGCACATACTCCTACGCACACAAAGACACACATACACAATATACTCTTCTCTCTATCTGAGAGGGACCAATAACTTGTGAAACAGTTGATTACAAAGCCATAAAAAAAACAACCAAACACACACCTACCAAATCCTCTTGAATAGTTTCAAATTGCCCCGGATCAATTCCTGACAACAGGACAGGTGGTAGTGAGAGAAAGGACGGGGTGCAGACAGTGGGTTGTACGAGAGAGAGAGAGAGAGACTGCTTTTGGAAAGGGGACACCTGAGATTCTATACCGCCAAAGGAAAAAGGTGGAATCGGCTCACATTTTCAGTGCATTTCGGTCGTTGTTTTGTTTTGTTTTGGCTGTTTGTTGTTGTCGTTTTTTTTCGATGTTGCAATGCGCAGAAATGCATGAGGATGTGGAGGCACCTACGTGCCTGTCTGTCTGTCTGTCTGTCTGACCAATCATATGCTGTCTGTCTGACTGTCTGTCAGTCTGACTCTGTCTTTATGTGCTGTGTGTCTGTCTGTCTGGTGGTCTTGTTACAGTCTGACTGGCTGTCTATTTATGCTGACTGTCTGTCTATCTCTCTGTTTATATACATATATCCAATCTGTCTGTCTGACTGTTTGTCTATCTCTCTGTGTATATATATATATCCGATCTGTCTGTCCGTCTGTCTGTCTGTCTGTCACGCTGTTGAGGCTACCGTGTGCACCCTTCACCAATCTGGGCTGGCAGGGGAGCAGAACTGATCTGCCCACCACCCTGATAGACCTAACCAAGAAGTCCATCAGCACCTTATACCCAAACCGATTGTTTTGTATATTAGCGAATCTGTGGAAGGTACACTGTAGGGGAAGCAGATCCAGCCACTGCCCAGTCTGCTGAGGGTGATGTCATCCATGTCAAAAAGGTCGCCGGCTGTATCCCTCCCTGCTGATTGGTGGATTGACAGTTAATTTGATTGACACGTTGTAGCTCTTCTCACATGCACGTTCTGGGCACGTGCAAAAACCCACCGCTTCTCCTGACTGGCTGTCACTGTGATGATGGTGCGCCTCCCACTCCTACTACTCCTCCAATCACAGCACTCGATTCACGTGATCCTGTCACTGATTTGTTGTCTTCTCTTCCTGTTTCTCTCTACTCCTGTCGTTTTGGCCAATCGCAGCGCGCGGATGACAGCATGATGATTGACACCACGCTGTTGGTCCACTTCTTTGGGAAGAAGGGGAAGGCGGAGCTTACATTTGACGATTTCTACAGGTATCGCCATGGAAACCGAACCGATATGAATACGAAGTAGTGTGGTAACCTAAGGTTTCCAATGGCTATCTTCGCTTGTGTGGTTATTTTTCCAGGTCACCATCCACCCTCACTTCTACTCTGTGCTTCACTTCACATCCTCCATGCTACGCTAACCTCACACTGTTTCTTAGCTCTTACCTCCCTCCACCTCCCTCTTTCTCTTCCTCCCTTCCTACCTCTCTCCCTCCTGCTCTCCTCCTCAATTGGCCAGGTTCATGGACAACCTTCAGACGGAGGTGTTGGAAATTGAGTTCCTCACCTTTTCTAAAGGTATGACAACCATCAGTGAGGAGGACTTCGCCCGCATCCTGCTCAGGTAGATTTGCTGCAATTTATGTGATATAATGTTAATTTTAGTACGAGTATATCACATGGTCTAAGATACAAAGTACTTCTACAAACTACAACAAAGTTGGTTAACTTCATGAAAAATTATTCTGATTGAAAGTCAAATGAAGCTCATAATCTGGTTGGTTAAAGTGATTCTACCAACAGGGGGAACATTATTAAAATGGTTGATGCAAGTGATTCCGATTCAAACTTAAATGAATCTTACAATCTAGTTGATGAAAGTGATTCCAAATGGGATTCTCCCACTCAGGTACACTAATGTGGAGAATATCACCAGTTACCTAGACAACGTACGGCAAAGCATCCCTGACGAGAAGGTACACACGCAAACACGCACACACACGCGCACATAAACAAACACAAATACACACACACACACACACACACACACACACACACACACACACACACACACACACACACAAACACACACACACACACACAAACATGCACACACACACGCACATAAACAAACACAAATACACACACACACACACACACACACACACACACACACTCTCCCAGCCGTCAGAATAAGGCACACCTGTCCTGTCAGCTGCTCTGGCCCTTTTCCCTTTCATCCTGCCCCTGTCTTTCCTCCTCCCCCTTCTCTCTCCCTTCCTCTCTTTCCAATCCCGTGTCTCTGCCGGTCCCACACCAGTGTGGCCTTTGGTTGTTGTGGCTCCCTGCACTCCAACGCTTCACTGATTCTGTGACACCTGGCTACTCACACACACACACACGGCTGAGCGCACCGTCGACCTGTCAGCGATGAGTGCGTTAGATGCCACACTACTACCTGAAACCTTTTTAGAAGGGGGCTGACCTTGCTGGCCCTCTTGACAGTCAATCAAACACCTGTACCAGTGTTTTATCAGTCCATCTAGAACCGGCCTGTCCCTGTTGAAATAACATCAGTTAACAGAGACATTGAGTACCTCACAGTTCCCAACCTCATCTGTAGCTTTTATCTTCTATTATCTTCTATTTATCTCCTTCTATTATTCTAATCAGCCTGAATGAATCAATGTTATTTTGAATATTAGGTTTTATTATGAATGTAAACTATGTTTGTATGTTATATACATTGATTAGGCTGACGCCATTTAAACATCAGTTTGATGTACTGAAGTTGCTTTATTTTTAAACTGCTCCATGATATGTCTCTTGTAACCCCATACTATTAAAGACAGCAGGATCTCAAAGTGCCTAGATGTCTTTCTTTTCCTGACTGTCAGACTGTTGATATATCCTCCTCTGTATTCCCTCTCTCTGCGGTGGAACACCTAGGAGGTTGGTGACCTATGACCTTTTAAACTGTGACGGGGCTCAGTTTCCTGAATGGCCGTGATAGGCTGGGAGGTTATCTTTTATCACATTCATGGTTTTGATTGGCTGCCTGGGCCTTGTCTGTTCCAACTAATAGAATGGACAGGTATACTTCATAAACGTAAACATAAACATTAACCAGCGCCCAGGCAGCCGGACAAACCTAGCCATTCACATTTTGCTTGATTCAACAACCAGCGGATCATTGAAATGCACCCGTGAGGGGTATGGGTCATACCATTAGACAAAGTGGGGTGCAGATGGGTGGGGAGGGGTCATCTAGAAAGCAGATGCGAGCAGGGCACCTTGTGTGTGGCATGTGTATGACGGAATGCTTCAATAGTTGAGCATGATGCACTCCTAACGAGTGTCAATCGCACACACTCCTATTACTGTCAACCTAGTGCCCTCTATGAATGATATACACACACTTCTATCTATTACTGTCCACCTAGTGCCCTCTATGAATGATATACACACACTCCTATTACTGTCCACCTAGTGCCCTCTATGAATGATATACACACACTCCTATAATTGTCCACCCTAATGCCCTCTATGAATAATACACACACTCCAATTACTGTCCACCTAGTGCCCTCTATGGAGGATACACACTATCAATGGGAAACTTTCCTTTTTATTTTTGTAATCATTAGACAGCAAATGGTACTCTAGGAGACTCCAGTCTTGTTCTCCTGTGTTCTAAACCAGGTTCTCCTGCATTCTAGACCAGGTCCTCCGCCACGTTATCCTGTGTTCTAAACCAGGCCCTCCAATGTTCTAAACCAGGTTCTCCTATGTTCTAAACCAGGTCATCCTGTGTTCTAAAGTAGGTTATCCTGTGTTCTAAGCCAGGTTATCCTGTGTTCTAAAGAAGGCCCTCCTATGTTCTAAGCCAGGTCCTCCTGTGTTCCAAAGTAGGTTCTCCTGTGTTCTAAGCCAGGTTTTCCTGTGTTCAAAGACAGATTCTCCTGTGTTCTAAACCAGGTTATCCTATGTTCTAAACCAGGTTCTCCTGTGTTCTAAGCCAGGTTTTCCTGTGTTCTTCTATACAGGGTATCACCTTTGATGAGTTTCGCACCTTCTTCCAGTTCCTTAACAACCTGGAGGACTTTGCCATCGCCATGCAGATGTATAACTTTGCCTCGCGCTCCATCGGGCAAGGTAGCTAGGGCTTGATGCGTGTGTGTGTTTGTGTGTGTGAGTGTGTGCCAACCTCTGTGTGTTTTTGTGTGTATGTTTGTGTTATTGTGTCACATCTATAACTCTCTGCTCCCTGCTCTCTTCTCTCCCTCTTCTACCATCTATCTCCCCTCTCTCTCTCCCCCCCTCCCCTCCTGTCTCCCCTCTCTCCTGCTGGTCAGATGAGTTTGCCCGGGCGGTGTACGTGGCCACGGGGCTGAAGCTGACCCGTCACCTGGTCAACACCATCTTTAAGATCTTTGACGTTGACCACGATGACCAGCTCAGCCACAAGGAGTTCATCGGCATCATGAAGGACCGCCTGCACCGCGGAGCCAGGGTTAGCACACACACACACACACACACACACACACACACACACACACACACACACACACACGCACGCACGCACACACACACACACAGCTCTACAGCTCTACACTCTGCTGTGAAGCCAGGGTTAGCACACGCACACTTTCCAACTATACACAACCTACAGCAACACACACACCACACACACACTACAGCTCTACACAGCACACGCATTCTACAGCTAAGGAACGAGGGTTAGTATCCTTTTCACAATGTCTCAATTTAGGCTTAACAGATGTAATGCCAAGGAGTCCTGCTGCCATCTAGTGGTGGTCAAACAGACTTACTGGCTCTGTAAGTACCACACAGTCAAATGAACTACACTGAGACCTAGGAGTCAATCACATCATGAATGACTTCTCTCCCATTCCTCCTACTGCCACTCCTCTCTCCCTCCATCCTTTACTGTTCTCTCCCATTCATCCTCCAACCCCCCCTCTCTCTCTCCCTCTCTCTCTGTCTAACCCATCCTCATCTTCCTCATCAGGGCTACAAATCTGTGGAGAAATTCACCTCTTTCCGGTCCTGTCTGAAGAAAGAGCTGGCTGGCAGATAAGTATTTACATCAGATGAAACTCAGATTGGGGGTTGTAGTTCTATTTTCACCGTCTTCCGGTTTTCAATTTATGCTTAAGCAGTGGCACCCGCAGAAAACCATAGGGTGGCCTGATTGGGCCAGTAATAATCATAGGGTGGCACACCAAACATTGCTCAAGTTTTTTCTCATGATATGCAATACAGGCAGTCCTGTAGAAGCGCCGGCCGTTAAACAGTGCAACACCCATGTGCGTTCAATTGATAGTTTCGCAAGGACAGAAATGTAGCCGATATATACAGAATCTTAAGTTAAAAAAGGGGGGGAAAGCACGGGACGTGGGGTGGCACGTGCCACCCGTTGGGGGCGCCACTGTGTTTAAGTAGTTGGCATGGGTTGACTTTTTTAAACCAGTACAACCTATCATTAGCTCAAAACCCCAATCCTTAGCTCAAAACCCCAAAACACTTACACCACTATAAGTCAAGTTCCATGTGATACAGTTACTTTCGTATTTTATTTTATAAATATATATATATATGGATCTTACTGAAGTAAAGTGAGTCTTAGTCCAAACTTCATGTGGTCTTTGCATTTTAAAATGGCTTCCTGTCTCCATGGTTACCAGGTGAACGGCGGTCGCCACTCCTCCTTCCTGTGCCACTTCCATTATGAGACCAGCAGACACGGCCGTCAGCTACATGGGGGGGGGATTTACCTAGAAGTCGTAGAGAGGAGGGGGAACCGAGGAGAGAAGAAATGAAGAAGAGAAAAGATGCTGGAAAATGATTGAATTGAATGGCTGTCAAGCCTGAACACTAAGCTCTCCAACTAATAGCATGCACAGAAACTGGAGCCGAAATCTCATTGGCTTTGCTATATGAGCTAAAATTTATTATTTCCCCCCCGCTTCCATGATAGGTCCCTGGTTTGCCGTGCCTATAAGCTGCTGGACTTTCAAACAGGGGAGAAAGGGGGTCACATCTTGTGTTAAAAACCATTCACTTTGTTCTGACTAAATATATATATATATATATATATATATATAAACTGTGTTAAATATTATAATTTATTGCTAGAAAAACCATTAAGGTGCTATGTATGGGGTATTTGTAAATTGATATATATCAGCTATTTAAATAAAAAACGGCTGTTCTGTTCAGTTACACAGTATATACAGGTGAGATGATTTTTAACAAATGCACGATGGTATGTTTCGTTGAAGCAATAAGACTAAACTATATGTTAACTAATGTCATGAAACCAGAGGGTGTAGAATGATCAATTGAGTGGGAAAAAAGAGAAAGGTTGAAAACATTTCTATGAAATCCTTACGTTAGATCATTGCTATGTGTGATTATTGTTGCATGACATGCCTGGTGTAAGAGAGTTATGCTATATTGCCTTCACTTTTCTTTTCTATAATAGATAATTACTGTACCAAAACATTCATGGTTTTTCTAAGTAATTTAACCTCAGTACCAAACAATTGATTTTTCTTTCCACTATGTCAATTTCTGGACAAACCCATTCATTTTCTTTGGGCCTATAGACCATTGTCCACATAAGTAAACTATCTCCAAATACTTTAGGCTTATGAAATAATAAGTAGTAGACTTACATAAACTATTTTGTTTTGTTAGGCTTTAATTACACTGTGTCAAGATTCTCTGACTGGATTTATTTGTAAGTCTCAAAACTTTGGCCTTCCTGAAATATGAATCAATTTCTAGCAGACTTTATTCCTTGCCTATATTGTCCATAATTTCATTTCTTTATTTGCCATGCAAACAGTTAAGCGTATGTTTTTTTAAATGATTTTACAGAGTGGAATTTGCAGGATTGTTTGCATGAATAAAATTAATAATATCATGCTGGCTATCGATAATGAACTCAATTATTAAGCCTTACATGCGCAGTAGGCATTCGTTATGTAATTGGAGAGACGCGGGACAGGCAAAATGTTCGTGAAACTACACATAAACGATTTCCAGTAACAATGTTGGGAAGTTAGGACAATATTGAGAAAATAACTGTTTTTTGCATGAAACTGCCATTGGTAAGGTAACCACGGTAAAACTGCGAAAAGGGTTAGATAAAGTCAGAATTCTATATCGGTTTGTTGACTAGCCAATCAAACGAACTAGCCAAATCTTGCCAAATAGTGGCATGTGTGGCAACAAGCCACTCCAACTGGAAAGTTATCTTCCTGACATGTTTGTAGTTTCAACTATTCATTCATGTTAACATACCATTTCGAAATATGGATATTCGTCTGCCTATTCGTCCTAAACAGGCAAATAAGCTGTAGGCTCCCGCTATACATTATTTGATACATATTTTTCCTTCGGTAACCTTATCTCGGGTATGGCGACTGCACCCTTAGTGTTTTGGAGTGTCTATTATACACACAGAACCAACGTTGAGCAGTTAGATTTTGCCACTGAACTGGATGCAAATAGCCTAATACTGTACCACCACTAGTCGCCTAGGCTAGCCTACGGCACTGATTTCGTTGTTTTCATGTCAGCCACCAAGGAATATGTTTAGCTTAAGAAATGAAGACTTACTCTAATGTAATCACCCTACGTTCAATGGTTAACTTATGTTTTGTTGATCCAAAAACAAAAATAGGCGTACTTAACTTTAGAGTCAAGCTTTGCTAAGGAAAAAGAACGAATGTGTAATATGCAAAATAGTTCCGAAAAGCATTGTGGGTATATGTAATGGGCGAGTCTAAACAAAAACATATATTTAATATTGAATGCTATGTTTAGATCATGCTCGTTTAAACCCATTCGTTGACACTATTTAGCTACATGGATATTGTTAAATGTTTTCCCGATAGCTCTGTCTGTTCGTGTTGTAATTGTGATTGATTCGTAATATTTTACTTTCAAAGTTAGAGTGGGTATTGTATGATAGGAAGATGAGGACATTGAGTTGTAGTAATTACATAATAACCTAATCTTAAATATTAGCAGGCTCAATGTATGTTAGAAAAACGCATTTCATTGCTTTTAAAAATATAGTTAGGCGACACATTTCCCGAACCGTTAGTAAAAGTGACGTTGCACTAAACCACTATCTCTGGCTGCACCAAGTTACAGTAAGACTATACTTTCAGGGATCATTTCTATAGTTTATGACTTGTGAAATGAGTTTCTAAAGTGTTAAGTCTCGCTACCCACGACGATGAGTTACGATATTCCCTTCTGAGCGCGAAGCGGGCAGCGAGTAGTGATTTGTTTCACATGCTCTCTGCCATTGATGACCGTTCTTTGCTTCCTAGTGGAGCATTGAGGGAGGGAATATGAGCTGAGTGGTTGCGTGAAACTGTTATGAAAAAGCACATTCTACAAGGTGAACGACAATATTGAAGTCGCTATAAACATGTAGAGGAAAATTCTGCAGCGGTCACACTACATGTGTCAATCGGAGCGAGGCTATAATCCCACTCTATTTAAAGCGCTAACAGTCTCCATATACTTGTATGTTTCATTCCTATCAGATTTATAGTCCTGGACTACTGTAATGTACAGCATAATTATATTAAAACCCGAGTGATTCTCAGCCATACTAGTGCTTACAGTTAGTCATGGTTCTTTGTACATTAATAGGCATACCGTTCTATTATACACCCTGATTTTGTCAGAAGTAAACAAGAGCCTGGTGATTCTTAATATTACTGTAATTATGAGAAAATATGTTTTGTGTTTTGCCCGAAAAGGCTGCAATGTCCAGGTTCTTTTTATCACAGTCGAGGCAGCACTAAAAACTGCTTTATTTTTTAATCCAAATTAGCAATTTAGGTATATGTGTATACGCCATGCAGGAGACTGATAATATTAGATGTTGTTTTAACCTTTATTGTAAATGGTGTATTCTTGACTGTGGCTCCCTCCGGGTTTAGGGCTATGCATTGTGGGTCCCGCTGTTTTATTTTATATTGCGTTAGCATAGTGGTTTTACTAAGTGCCGGGGTATTGGCAGATTTAAATGTGATTTGCGTATATACATTATTAGTATATGATGTAATTTCCCCTGACAAACTGAACAAATTCTGAGTAACTTAATAAGTTGACTTGGTTCACCGTAAGTCAGAATGTCACCCCCGAGAATCATTTACCTCGTTCGCGTGAAATGACGGCAAGACTATACTATCAGGGATCATTTCTATAGTTCATAACTTGTGAAATGAGTTTCTAAACAGTTTGTCTCGCTATCCACGACGATGAGATGCGATATTCCTTCCTGAGCGCGAAGCGGGCAGAAAATAGTGATTTAATCACATGTTTTCTGCCATTGATGACCGTTCTTTGCTTCCTAGTGGAGCATTGAGGGAGGGAATATGAGCTGAGTGGTCGCTTCCCGTGTTAATATAGTTGTTTGCAATTACGTACGGTAGTATGCTTTTTTTTAAAGTATAAATGTATGACTATCGGTTGACAGATTGATGCTTAAATCTGACAGATTGAGATTATGCTTGTATTATATAAGAGTCGGCCTTTAACTTTTTGTTTGTATTATTAGTTATGGCGCCCAGATTTCGATGTATGGTTTTGTTAACAAATGTAATACGGTTTGTTGCACAGAGTAAAAGTTATAAAAAATTATAAGATGCCATCAACTTCGTTTTTTTTATTTGAGGCGTACCTTTGAAGCTTATATTACGTTAAAGTTCTCACGTGGAAAAGCTGACCTATATGATGACGTTCAGCACATAGATTAAAAATGCTGACGATATAAATATAAAAATGGCTCAATAAAATGAATTGGTTCATATTTTAGTCATCTGTATATTAAATCATTACCTTCGTTCAAATATACTTATTTATAATAAAAAAAAGGCCAAACATTTTATTTTAGCTTCGTATTTACTTCAACGTGACGTACTACACAATCCATTTGGCTCATGCTCACACAGCAGGTTGTTGTCTTCACGTAGCCGCCTAGCTTGTTTTTAAACCCTGTGACAAACAGCTGTTTGTTCGACACAATTCATAGGGTGGCATATCGAAGTCGCTGTTGAATTACTTCCGCAGGGTTATGCTGTTAGATTTTGTATTGTAAGCCATCGTTGGACAGGGGACGACACGATTGGGGGAAAGCAAGCTAGCCAACCAACCAAGGGAATAAAGAAAAGCTAACGTTGGCTACGCTACACTGTTTTTTTTGGTTTTGCTTTCACCAAGCCGGTTCTTCTTTATCTGAAAACGGATTTTTCCATTCGCCTGTAGTAATCTTACTATTCAGAGACTAACTCAGTCTTAAATCCAGACTGCGGTCTCGCCAGAAGACAATGAACTGGCTTTTCCCCCAATCCAAAGGTTCTGGACCTGTTCCGCCACTGAACAGCTTGCAGCAACAAAGACAGCGCCAGATAGAGTCGCTTAAAGCTGCCCATTCCAGGTGAGTTAAGAAACATAGAACATTGCTTGCTGGTATATATATATAAAAAAAAACAGCTGATAATGGCTAGTCTAGTAGAAAGGACTCTACTAACTTACGCGTTATTCAATTGCCAACCACAGCGTGGTCACCATAATGAATTTAATGTAAGCGATATTGAAACTTCGTTGTGTTCTTCAGACTCTAAAGTTAAAGTTAGAGGCACACATGTCCTCTCATGTTAACCAACGCCCAAGAAGTAGCCGGGCTAAATTATAAATACAGCGACTGATTGTGCATCCAGTTTGATTCAAATCACGATAGGCGCTGTGCTGTCAGGCCAAGCGTAAACAAGAAGGCCTTCTTTTTGCAGCCACCTTATTTTGGCTAAGCTACGCTAGCCATTACCTAGCAATACTTATGCTGTCTATGCTAAGTTAGCTATCCAGCTATTTTCAGATGAGCTATCCTATAATTAATGTTGTTGATATGCTGGCGGGCTCTATGGGTACAGCCATTATCACACAGGGCCTGTGACCGGTGTGTGGCTTTTCCAGATTAAAGTATTACATAGTTGTTGTTTACTAGATGTACTTATTGCACTCAGGGATCTTCTTTCTTCCTAAGCCTTTACTATGAGCTATGTGATAGTGGTACAATCAATTGCCTACTCATCCAGGCTTGTTTCATTGTGTACGGGGTTGGGCTTATTGTCAGGAATAGATGCAGCTCGAGTTTACTAAAGGTCGAAGGGGATGGTTAGCTGTTGGTAAACCTCACATGCTACCAGGGTAAAGTGGGAGTTGTTGTGGATAGTCTCTGTCTGAGTTTACTTGGTACGTGGGGCTCCATTAAACACAACAGGATGGACTCTCACCACACTAGTTGTTGTTCTTTTAAACATAGGAGTCTTAGGAGAAATGGTGCTCTGAGATTTAGTCTATACGCGTGACTAGCCCGCCTGGACCGGACCGCTGCTAGCCCAGCAGCCAACCCACGACTTGCTGCTTTGGCTGCGGTGCTTTATCAGGTGTCAGCTCAGACCCAGCCATAGCTTGGAAATCCCCCCTGGACACTTCCTCCATTTCACACCTATCGTTTTCACTGTAGAATGGCCAAAGGGTTGACAATACCAGGCTTCCCTAGAGAAAGAAAGAAAGAAAGAAAGAAAGAAAGAAAGAAAGAAAGAGAGAGAGCGAGTAAGAGAGAGAAGGACTGTCTGTTCTCTTGTCACACTGAAGACAACTGTGTGTCTGTCCTTTCCGACAGCCTGGCAGAGATCCAAAAGGATGTGGAATACCGAGTCCCTTTCACCGTCAACAACTCTACCATCAGCGTAAACATGTGAGTACCAGCACAACCCGTTGTCATGGTGCAGCTGCAGGGGCAGTGGAGGTTAACAAGCCTCTTGTGAAGTGCAATCTCTCTCTCTGTTTTTCCCTCCATTCTCTTATTTCTCTTATGTCTCCTTTCCCCTTCCTCCTCCCCTTCCCCCTTTCTTTGCCTCTTAATACTCAACTCTACCCCTCTCCTTCCTTCCTTCGTTCCTCCCTGTTCTCTTTCCCTGCCACTACCTCCCTGCTCCCGGTTCTCTCCGTCTCTCCCTCCCTCCATCCTCCTCCCTCACTCCCTGTCCTCCCTGCCTTCTCTCTCTCTCTCTGTGTACCCCGTAGCCTCCTCCCGCCCCAGTTCCCCCAGGAGAAGCCAGTGGTCAGTGTGTACCCGCCGGTGGGGCACCACCTGGTAGACAGCAACAATGGCACCCTGGTCACCAGCCCACTCATCGCCAACGTAAGACCCCACACTGTTAGAACTGGTCTGGTTGCAAACATAGGGGCTTAGCTGTGTGTATTCAGAGCCATGGATAACCTGTGTGTGTGTGTGTGTGAGTGTGTGTGTGTGTGTGTGTATTTGTTAGTGTGTGTGTGTGTGTGTGCGTGTGTGTGTGTGTGTATTTGTTAGTGTGTGTGTGTGTGTGTGTGTGCAGTTTGGCATGCACTCTGACTTGGGGAAGGTGATCCAGAGTCTGCTGGATGAGTTCTGGAAGAGCCCTCCGGTCCAGATGTCGGGTGGCTCCTCAGGCGGCTTGCCGTAGTAAGTACACGGTCATACCGATATATGCCATGGCTGGCGCTCTCATACGCCTGGCTTAGAAAGAACATTTAAGAATACCAATGCCCGCCCCCCTAGTATGGGTACCACCAACTTGCCATTATCAGCCCCTCCGCTGGCCGTACAGTCCACTGGCATCTCCTTACTGGGAGAGGAGAGTTTGGATCCTCTTTACCTTAAGATCCATAAAGGAAACTCCATTCCATGCCTTGTTGAAGACATTGTATGATCCTTTCTGAATATATAACGGGCATGAGCTTTGGCTTTTCAGTTGACTGAGTGGTGCGGTGTTTCTAAAATCATCAAAACAGTTTCACATAAATCAGTTGCACTCTGGAAAAAGCTGCAGTAGCAGCATGAAGGGATTTGAGTTTGTTTGCTTATCCATCTCTTTCTCTCTCTTCCTCCATCGTCCCACTATCCCTCCCTCCTCCCGCCCTGTGTCAGCAACCTGTACAAGCCATCGGGGATGCCCCCCTACCCTGGCCAGGGTTTCCACTATGGCCCCCACCCGACGGCCGGCCCTCCCCCAGCCTCCATGCACCATCCTGGGCTAGTGGCTCCGCACGGCCCCCCTAGAGCTCCAGCGCCATACGGCCTCATTTCTGACCTACCACTGCCTGTTCCCATGGTAGACACACAGGTAGAGGCAAAGTACACATCCATACGCACAAACACCTGTTTGTAAGAACCAGGCGGCTGGCTAAATAACATTAAGTATTGGCTAACGGTTAGCCTGGCTGTGTGGAGGATAAAGTGTGGATCTGATCTATATCAGCTAACCAGTAACCTGGCTGTGTGGAAGGTGGGGAGGTTCTTCCTGTGTCCTAGTGTCCCTAACGTTTTGCCCTTGCTGGCTTCCATCAGGCGGGGATGAACGGTCACATGTACAAGATGCCTGATATCCCAGAGTGCTTTCCTGAGCTGACGGACATGAGGTGAGACTAGAAACTAAAAACCTGGTGACTTCCAATGGCCATTAAAACCAGACTAGTTAGACATGGCTATTTAAACCAAGCTAGTTAGACCGGAAACCAGACTAGTTAGACCTGGCTATGTAAACCGGACTAGTTAGATCACTGTTTAAACCATCTAGTTAGACCTGTCTGCTTTAACCATACTTAAACCAGGTTAATTAGGCCAGGCATTGTAAACCAGGCTAGTTAGACTTGTCTGTTTAAACCAGGCTAGTTAGACCTGTCTGTTTAAACCAGGCTAGTTAGACCTGTCTGTTTAAACCAGGCTAGTTAGACCTGGCTATGTAAACCAGGCTAGTTAGACTGGGCTATGTAAACCAGGCTAGTTAGACTTGTCTGTTTAAACTAGGCTAGTTAGACCGGGCTATGCAAACCAGGCTAGTTAGACCGGGCTATGTAAACCAGGCTAGTTAGACTGGGCTATGTAAACCAGGCTTGTTAGACCTGTCTGTTTGAAAAGTCTGTCTTGATTGGGAATCTCATGTAAGCGTGTAGTGGTCAGATTCAGCAGCATAACTGTGTGTGTGTGTGTGTGTGTGTGTGTGTGTGTGTGTGTGTGTGTGTGTGTGTGTGTGTGTGTGTGTGTGTGTCTGTGTCTGTGTCTGTGTCTGTGTCTTTCAGTGTGCCCCAGCTGAAGGAGCTGAGTGAACAGGAGGACATCTTGTTGCAACTCTTCATCAGTCTTCCTCAGCTCAAACAGGTCACGGCAGACAAGGAGGAGCTGGTCAACAGCATTGTGGACATGGCCAGTTAGTACACACTATTATTACTATGTATATCCTTATGACACTTATCATAGTACAGCTAATAACTTTTAACAAGTTAGCATAGCCAATTAGTATTCAATATTATTATTTATGTTATAACTCTTATCATACAAAGTCTAATAATGGATAAGTGTCCAATGTGGCCAGTTAGTTCGCAGTGTGTTATATCTGAGAGGAGCAGTGTACCAATAGCCAGAATGGCCCCTTGACTAGCGAGTGTGTTTTTGTCCACAGAGAAGAACCTGCAGCTGGAGCCACAGCTGGAGGGAAAGAGACAGGAGATGCTGCTCAAAGTGAGTCTCACACACACACACACACACACACACACACACACACACACACTACCCCAGACTGTGGAGGGACTTTATCTTACTTAATTATGTTGTTGTTGACGTTGATTTCAGTGTTGTAAATGATTGTGTTGTTGTTGTTGACAGTATGAGCAGTTGACACAGATGAAGTCGGCCTTCGAGGTTAAGATGCAGAGACAACATGAACTCAGCGAGGTCTGTGAACACCCTACAGGTTGAACTTTAACCTCTCCCCTCCCTTAGGGTTACAGTATTTAACCTCTAACCTTAACCTCTCCACTCCATTAGGACTGCAGTCAAACACTCTACAGGCTGAACTTTGACCTCTAGCCTCTCTAAAGGTTACAGCATTTAACCGCTAACCTTTCACCTCTGCCCTCTCTTAGGGCTGCAGTCTGAGCGCCCTGCAGGCCCGTCTGAAGGTAGCTGCCCACCAGGCGGAGGAGGAGTCGGAAGAGACGGCCGAAAACTTTCTCGAAGGTCGGACGGAGATCGATGACTTCCTGGCCAGCTTTATGGAGAAGAGAACGGTAGCTATTCTACATCAGCAGACTGAGATACACTGCCTCAAAGAGAGAGAATTGTATATTTATTCTAGAACAGTCTCCATGTTCTCATCCGCAGACTGAGATACACTGCCTCAAAGAGAGAGAATTGTATATTTATTCTAGAACAGTCTCCATGTTCTCATCCGCAGACAGAGATACACTGCCTCAAAGAGAGAGAATTGTATATTTATTCTAGAACAGTCTCCATGTTCTCATCCGCAGACTGAGATACACTGCCTCAAAGAGAGAGAATTGTATATTTATTCTAGAACAGTCTCCATGTTCTCATCCGCAGACTGAGATACACTGCCTCAAAGAGAGAGAATTGTATATTTATTCTAGAACAGTCTCCATGTTCTCATCCGCAGACTGAGATACACTGCCTCAAAGAGAGAGAATTGTATATTTATTCTAGAACAGTCTCCATGTTCTCATCAGCAGACTGAGATACACTGCCTCAAAGAGAGAGAATTGTATATTTATTCTCGAACAGTCTCCATGTTCTCATCAGCAGACTGAGATACACTGCCTCAAAGAGAGAGAATTGTATATTTATTCTAGAACAGTCTCCATGTTCTCATCAGCAGACTGAGATACACTGCCTCAAAGAGAGAGAATTGTATATTTATTCTAGAACAGTCTCCATGTTCTCATCAGCAGACTGAGATACACTGCCTCAAAGAGAGAGAATTGTATATTTATTCTAGAACAGTCTCCATGTTCTCATCAGCAGGCTGAGATACACTGCCTCAAAGAGAGAGAATTGTATATTTATTCTAGAACAGTCTCCATGTTCTCATCCGCAGGCTGAGATACACTGCCTCAAATAGAGAGAACCGTATTTATTCTAGAACCTTATTTTTTCTAGAACAGTCTCCATGTTCCCATCAGCTAACAGAGTTACGCCGCCTCAAAGAGAGAGAATTGTATATTTATTCTAGAACAGTCTCCATGTTCCCATCAGCTAACAGAGTTACGCCGCCTCAAAGAGAGAGAATTGTATATTTTTTCTAGAACAGTCTCCATGTTCCCATCAGCTAACAGAGTTACGCCGCCTCAAAGAGAGAGAATTGTATATTTTTTCTAGAACAGTCTCCATGTTCCCATCAGCTAACAGAGTTACGCCGCCTCAAAGAGAGAGAATTGTATATTTATTCTAGAACCTTATTTTTTCTAGAACAGTCTCCATGTTCCCATCAGCTAACAGAGTTACGCCGCCTCAAAGTGAGAGAACCGTATTTATTTCCGAACAGTATTATGAATCTAGAACGTTCTACGGCTGCTCCATCACAACCACCTGCACGTCCACTACAGCTGACCGCGCTTCATTAAGCCTCAACGATCCTTTCCCAGCATCATGTCCGGAACTGACGAGGACTAATCCCCACTAGTAGAGCCAGAGGCTCAGTGACTAAGCTTTAATAAGAGTGCACACAAGGAGACTGGTAGAATGACCTGTGTGCTGTAGTTCTCGGACACGGCACAGCATTGTTTGTGTGATTCCACTGTCAACCACAGGGTCTTACCAATGCATAAGAATCACCAGGGAATTCCAACCAGGGATCGCTCACCGACTAGTAGTTCTCAGATGAAAATCCTAGTCTGAAGGCCCTGCCTGCAGATCCTTTTAGTGTTTTACTTCAAAAACAGACATTTTGTTGGTGAGTTACTGTAGACTCTACCGATCATTAGCCTGCCTAACACTGCAGTGTGAAATGGCTGCTAGGCTTCAGAGTGACCCAGGGGGTCCTAGTCCTTGTGTTGAACAGTGTCTCAGTGTAAAGCCATATGATGTCTGTGTCTGTGTCTGTGTCTGTGTCTGTGTCTCTGTCTGTGTCTGTGTCTGTGTCTGTGTCTCTGTCTGTGTCTGTGTCTCCAGCTATGCCACAGCAGAAGAGCCAAAGAGGAGAAACTCCAACAGTCCATCAATACACTGGGACAGTTCTCTAGCGGCCACTAGGTAAACACACACGCACGCACACACACACACACACACCATCACACACACACACCATCACTGATATGTATATATACAGACACAAACACACACAGTCAGACACTGATTTATATACAAACACACTGGAATATATACACACAGACACAAACTGATACCTCCAGTCTGGTGCTGCCTCATTATTATTTCATCCTTGGTTTGTTTGTGGGATTTGTTTGTTGTTACAGGCTTGAATCGCTGTCTACCAGAGAGAAGACGCAGAACAGCACAGAAACACTACTATGGACGTAAAAACGATGATGATGATGATTGTAATGATGATGGTGGTGGTGACTGAGATGATGACGTTTTGTAAGCTAGGTCATAAGTAGGATTTGAAATCCCTCCACACAGCGTCCCAGCGGCTAAGCCCTCTCTCGCCGTGACAAACAGCGCCTTTTTAAAAGCCAGGCGCGAGCAATCGCTCCCAGAAATTCACTGTATTTCAATAATCGGCATCCAGGCGTGGGGGCCCAGAGCTGCGTGGTTAGTGTCCGCCGTCGCTCTACTGCCGGCGGAAAGGCTTTGAACGGCGCCCGGCAAGGAGCGTGCACTCGCCGCGTTTCAAGAGATGTATTAGATAGTCCTCGGACAGAAACCACACATGCGGCCTGGCCTGTCTGTTGTTTCGCACACTGCCCACTCGTCGTGTGGATTTCAATACTACTTCTAACCTGGCCCGGTTTGGTGATCGACTGTGTCCTAAATTCGACTTTGGTAAATGAATAGCATATGCAGTTCCCTTTGATGACAATAATGGTGACGACTACCATGACGATGCTTTTTTTTGACTTTTCACGTTTACTTGAATTTGGAGTATTAATGCATCTGGATGAGGTCACAGTCTATGACACGCTGTTGAAATGTTTCGAGAACAGATACTGTATTTAAATAATGTTTAAAAAAAATAGGCTTGATTGTAATCAGAGACCCAGACACTTTCCTTGTATTATATGTTCTTATTTAATTCATTTAGTTCATAAAATGTTTAGAATATTTGTCTGGTGGTCATTGTGGTCATTGATGCGACTGAACAATAGGGTCCTTTAAAATAGTGAAGGATTTATGAAGCATTTACAGCACGCTCAAATACACCGGGGTGAAAGATATTCACACTGTCAGGTTCAGTTGTTTCCATCCGCTCAAGAGATCCAACTGCGTGAACTTTCTGTCACGGCCAACCTCTTATTATCCAAACAAATTGTGGGTATGTCAATAAGGTCGGGGACAGGCTAAGGCTAGTGTGACGTTTACATAGATCTGATTTAAGTTCCGATTCAGCAGACGGCAGAGTCCAATCCGATTCCCCACATCAATAATAGTTTGTTTACAGATAAAGATACCTCGGCGCAAACAAGACCGAAACGTGCGTGTACCTTGTCCCGACCGTGGCCTGGCAGAATAGTGATGACTCCCGCGGTCGGAACATTACACACACCTGTCTCCTGCAATCTGAACAGCGAGCCCTTCTATACACACACACACACACACACACACGAGGACTCTGCCGTATCGTTGGAATCACACAATTTGAGTTTGAGGTGTAAGAAACCTGATAAAAGAGATGAAATAAAAGTCTGAACAGCTGAGTGATAACGTGGAGTGAGATCCTAACAGCAAACTCTATAACTGGTGCATATGTAGCAGGGCTAAGCACCGTTCACAGCCTTCAACTGAAGGGCTCGATTTCTGTCCTTTCCCCTGCCAGTCACCTAGCAACCTCCTGACGTATTATTTTCTATGAAATGTGTTTTTATTTATCACAGCCTTTTATAAACCTTATACAGTACATGAAACTTAAAATAAAACAACAAAAATGGCTTTGGGATTAAAATATTGCACACAAACATAATGTGGAGACGCTGGAATTAATTTGTTCTCTGTATGTAGGCTGTTTCCGTCATGGCTGCCGGTTCTTCTTGACACAGGGTCACCCGGGCCTTACATGAAGGAACACATCAGTCAAAACCTGTCCAATCGTGAACAAGGCTGACGGAAGACTTCCTGTCGAAGATTCAAACGTCCTGTTTCCAAAGCACGGGTGTCCAAGGGGGTAACACAGGCTTATTCATCCCTGTCCGTCCATTTCCCTCATAAAATAAATAATGCTGACTCCCTTTGTGTGTTCCATAGTCATGGGAAAGAGTATGTGCCAGTCACAGTCATGGGAAATGTGGAGCGTCTGTGAAAGTCATGGTTGTAACGAAGCCTCTGGTTGAGCCTGCTGTAAATTACACACTCATTTGGTTCCTCTAACAGGGAGGAAAAAGTCGTATTATCATGTAGACTCGCCACAAATTTGCATTCATTGAAAACACTGCGCCAACAGAGTTTGGTTCAACAAAAGACTCTCAATCCAGATAGTTGTCTCATCTGACTCGTTCATCAAAAGAGTGGGTTTAACCAAATGACTCTCCACCCAGAGTCGGCTCCAATCCTCTGCTGTGCTTTGATGAAAAATAAAGGCTACATCAAAACATGTTTGCAGCAAAAACACAATTGAATGTCCTATGTATAAGACAACAAATTAATAACAATGACATTCACACAGGGATTTCCATGGTAACTTGTTTTTCAAATACAACAGTTAACGGTCCCACATTTCCTTTTGTTCCCCAAAAATACCAGGATGATAAAGACTGGCAGACTAACTAATTAACTACCTAACTAACTACCTGTAAGTTTACATAGAGAAAACGCAAACCACAGAGGTCAGTCCTAGTCAGACAGTGTGGTGTAGTGTTCAGGGTTCAAAGGTTACGGTTCAGGGGTCAGGCAGTGGACAGGCTAACCTCTGACACCTCCCCGCTGGGGGAACGGCTGCTGAGGTCAGCCACGCCGGACTCCACGTCACTACAGGTGGAAGTGTCGTCAGGGTCGTGTCCTTTCATTGGTGGTTTTGACCCCAGGGGCGAAGTCGGAGCTCTCTGGTTGGTTGAGTCAGAGAGGAAGGCGGGGTAATAGTTCTGTGCGGGGCTTGTGACTGGATAAGTGTAGGTAGATGGCGGATCCGGCCCGCCCCATCCCTCTCGTGATTGGCTAGTCTTCCTCGGGACAGTTCTCTTCTCCCACGTGATTGGTTTCCCCATCAGGGCTGTTATCCTCTGGGTTGAAACAGACACAATGAGGAAACTCTTAAGACTTAATTCTGATGAAAGATGTAGGGCTTTTGGTTTAGTGATAGTTTTATGTTTAGTGATAAGAGCAAGTATTGTTAATCTCAGTGAATATAAAAGTTATTATCAGAAGCTTGAATGTAGATAGACATAAGGAGAGGATGACTGGTGTTATATATATCTGACTGTTAAAGAAAATGTTACGAAATAAAAGCTCCAGTGGAAAGCCTGCTCCCAGCGACAGTGGTACTGACATGCTGAAGACATGCCATGATCATAGTTTATACTACACAGATGATGTAAAAGTATTAGAGATATAGTAAAAGTATTGGATATCATGGATATGTCAGATTCCTACAATCAAGTCCACTAGTCCTCCACTACTTTCTACAAGGTACATAGCAGGCTGGTGCCAGACCCAGGCAGTGACCCAAGGTAGGACAAGCTACTTTCTACTGAGTAAACAGCTAAACGAGCAACATCACACTGGTGAGACATCCTTCACGATTATGGCCATACTGACCTTATTCAGTAGTTACCAACAAATCGCAGACATCTCACAACACGATGATTGGTTGAGGCACATTCCGGCATTATAACCCCCGCCCACCGAAACTGTCTTGTGCACCAGTTGCTCAAAAACCGCAGCGACCAACCTCAGGTTCACTTCCTATCCAGACAGTAGCGTATGAGACTTCCTAGCTCAACAAGTGTTCTATGAAATCCTAATGATTCTGCCTATCTTAAAGGGAAACTT
>CM030176.1:7889194-7896694 GCA_017639675.1 Aplochiton taeniatus
GACACACACACACACACACACACACACACACACACACACATATTAGCATGAATGCCTGCACCTAAACATATTAACACACATGCACACACGTGCACACGCGTGCACACGCGTGCACACACGTCAGAGTTGAGCTGCTCCATGGTTTTCCAGTGCAGGAATAGGCTAACTGAATTTTCTGGATGGATTATATTAGCTCAAAAATACCTCAATATTACCACTACCTCAGTATCTCAATACTGTTTTTGTTGACCTCCTCCTACCTGCATTCTCTCTCCCTCTGCATGTTTTTTTCTTTTCTGTCTGATATGGGAACATTGTCAGCTGCTTGGAGGAAGGAAAAGGCCCATCCCGTTATATCGGCAAGCGGCTTTAAGGGTTACATCAGAGCCGAAACTGACACGTTATCAAAGCGTTGGATTATAATCACAGAAACCAGCGCACACCAATTCGCAGCTGCTTGAATTACACATTGGCAAAGCTCTGCTGACGACTTCCAGGAAGAGACATGGGCTACTATTAAACATCACAGACAGCAGCGTACATCGATAGACT
Source organism: Aplochiton taeniatus (assembly GCA_017639675.1). Lineage (NCBI taxonomy): Eukaryota > Metazoa > Chordata > Actinopteri > Galaxiiformes > Galaxiidae > Aplochiton > Aplochiton taeniatus. The sequence continues at coordinate 7,889,747 of CM030176.1, forward strand.
ATAATTCCATCAGCCCTGAAGGCAGAGGAGAGAGAGGCGGGGTAGGCGGGCCTCGAAAAGCTTCGAAAGGACAGAAAACAGGTCGAGAGTTGAAGGACAGGATAGTGCTAGCCTCTGATGCAACGAATACAATGCATGTGTCCTGATTAAAGACCTTGCAGCCTTTTCCATGGTTAAATGCCTACCTTAGGCGTTCGGATGTGCTCCATCCTTAAAAAGCGGCCACCCAGTCAAGATGGTGCGCGGAGAGGATCTAATCCGCCACGATTGTTTTACCGACAATAATAGCCTTTCAATGGAGGACTATTGACATGTCGGGAAATGAAAAGTTATCTCGCTGAAATGGCATATGCTTTTGTCGAGCAGTCACCGGTGTTTGCAGCAGGTTAGCAGCTGGATCGCTCTCTCTATTTACACAGCGCCTAGCTGCACATTCACCATCGCTCCGTAGTGAGGACAACCAGGATTTCGCCAGGACTCCCTCGCTAGAGCGCCTGCGCACTTGATGGACGCAGGAACGGGAGCAGGTTGTGAACATGTATATTATTTGAGCCTAAACAATACTACTACTAATAATAATAATGATATTTAGCCTATAGTTTTTCTAATGTTAATAGCAATATTGATAACACTCTACGATTTCTAAAGTAATATGAAGAATGATGAATATAATCTGCCATGATAGGCTATGTATAGGTAGGCCTAGACTATATAAAGGGAGGAAATATGTAGGCCTATTTAGCGTTATTTTGGTCAGCAAAACAGTATTACAATTTTCTTCAACTGTGCAATCTCCACTGCTAATGCATACATTTTCATCGTTTTATGTTTAAAAAATGTTTCTATTAAACATGTTACCTCAAGTGTAGATGATAACATTCATTTCTCCACTAGAGTGCACCAAAACACTATACATTTGTTATTTGAGCCAAATTCCGCGTTACAATACAGAAGTCATTCAAACTGTCACCTGTGTCCTCCGTTATTAGGGTGTGCTGTGGGTGTGCTCACGGTAGTAGAGAGAGAAAATTAGGAAAGTCGGGAGAGGGAGATGAAAGACAGTGAAAGGGAGAGAGCAGGAGGTAAAAAAGTGGAGCGAGACAGAGAGAGAAGTCCCTTGGTGTAACCATCTCTCGGCTGTCAGTCAGTCCATCGGTCAGTCAGTCAGTCAGTCAGTCAGACGGTCATAATGGGGACTGGACGAGCATCTCAGATAATTCTGGCCATTCTGCTGGTTCTGACGGAAAGTGACATGGTAAGAACAAACTTTTTTACACTGCAGGCGCATAGAGGCTTCCACAGGTCTTCAAAGTTGTAATGGTTGTTTGAAATTGTATTTCTATCCTTAGTTATAGGCGCTTTAACAAAGGCAAAAAGCTAATTACTAGGTAAGTGTAAAAATGTCGACATGAGTAAAAAATAAAACAATAAATAAATAAATAGAATGAAACATCATCTGTAAACAAAACAATCTTCAGAGATAAACTGTTGTTCCCTCTGGAATTGAATTAAAACTGCAAACCAAACTGTAAATTCAATCATTAACGGCTATATGGAGACATACAATTTATCATATTGAAACACTGAAATAACTATACAAAAGAAACCAGTTGAATAAAACCATCAATTATTAGATCTTTTTTTTGGTCGTGTCCCTCTAACCTCTATCCGACTGCAGTCAATTATTGTTCCTTTATAGCGTATTTTGACTGGGATTGCCATTTAGAGTTCAAAGGAACACACTGAATATTATTCAATAATGAGGATAATTTATTTTATGCTCTGGCTAATTTCCAGTGCAATTTATATGGACTGCAAGGCAAGGGACCGACATAAAAATGTCAGATCGAAAAATGCAATCAATACAATCAAATCATTGACGGAGATTTTTTTTCTGCTTCCTTATCTCTTTCCCTTCGTCCTTCTCCCTGTCTCCCCTAACTTTCTCCCCTTCATAGGCTCCCGTGTCGCACGACCCCTCCTCTTGTGAGGACACGGTGTCTCATCTTCAGGCCGAGCTGCAGCGTCTGACGGGGCTGGTCCGGGGCATGGAGACTTTCATCCTGCAGCTCCACAACAGCCAGGCAGAGCGTCTGCAGCAGATCCCCAACACACACCTAGGGGTCGGGAACCAACACAGAGGTAACAGCACCTTAACACACACCTATTCAACACAGAGCTAACAGCACCTTAACACACACCTATTCAACACAGAGCTAAAAGCACCTTAACACACCTATTCAACACAGAGGTAACAGCATCTTAACACATACCTATTCAACACAAAGCGAAACGCACTTTAACACACACCTATTCAAAACAGAGCTAGAAGCACCTTAGCACACACCAATTCAACACAGAGGTAACAGCCCCTTAACACATACCTAGGGGTCTGGAACCAACACAGAGGGGGTCTTAGACCTGTTCGGGTGTGTTCACAAACGTCACATGCAGGTTTAAAGAGGTGGTGGGTTAATTGTACAAGTTTCTGGGTTATCTCTACGTGTGTGTCTGACTCTGAATAGCTGTTACATCAGAATGCGCGTGTGCAGATTGCTCCGAGGTGTTTGCGGACGGCCACGTGTCCAGCGGCCTGTACGCAGTGCGGCCGGACGGGTCTCCCACGGCGATCACCGTCTTCTGTGACATGAAGGACGGAGGAGGATGGACCGTCTTCCAGAAGAGGAGAGACGGGAGCGAGTCGTTCGACAGGTTGGGAGAAAGAGAGGGAGACAGAGACAGAGGGGGGGGGGGGGGCAGAGGGTTATAGACTGGAGCACAGGGAGGGAGACAAGAGGGACAAGGGGAGAGGGAGATGAGTAGAGGGTGTAGGGAGGGAGACAGGTGGACACACAGATAGATAGACAGGGAGGAAGGTTAGGGACATAGACAGTAAGTGGAAAGAAAGAGAGTGAGAGATTAACATATATAAGACGTAAAAAGAAAGAAAAACAGCGCTGACCTTTTGAGGGGGGTAAATGTGTTTCTAAAGGCCTTTTCAAAGACTTGTGTGTGTGTGTGTGTGTGTGTGTGTGTGTGTGTGTGTGTGTGTGTGTAGGGCCTGGGTTGAGTACAAGCACGGTTTTGGAGACCGCTATTCCCGTGATGGAGAGTTCTGGTTAGGCAACGACCCACTGCACTACCTGACATCACAAGGTACTATGCCACTGTGTCCTACACCACATCTCCTAAGAATAAACCAACAGACATGGCTACGGTATCCAACATTTCCTCAAAATACACCTACAGATATCCGATCAATTGTCAGAGCTTTGATAACACATTTCCATGTGGCATATTTAAATGCTAGAATTAATATAAAGTTCTAATATTCCAGTTCCATGTTGATTATATAATTTCCCCTGCAAAATATCCTGCCATTAAACAGTGATTCCATCCATTAATTGTAAATATTGTTTCATACATGAATTAAAACTACCGTTTAGTTACATTTTCCACTCTTGAGCAGGAAACTACGAGCTGAGAATCGACATGGAAGACTTTGAAGGAAACCGGGGCTACGCCAAGTACAAGAACTTCCGGGTGGACGATGAGAAGGTGTGCTATGTCATCAAGAGGCTGATCATTTAGTGCCACAAATGTCCCGCTGCCAGGGGTGGTTTAAAAGACAACAATTCTCCCTCAGCATAGGGAGGTTTAAAAGACTGCAATGTACCCTTCAGACAGGGGGATCTGTAGGACTACAAACGATCCCTTCACATAGAGCGGTCTATAAAACTGCAAATGTCACTTTCAGACAGGGGGATCTGCAGGACAACAAACGATCACTTCAGACAGGGGGATCTGTAGGACTACAAACGATCCCCTCAGATAGGGCGGTCTATAAGACTACAAATGTCCCTTTCAGACAGGGATCTGTGGGACTACAAACGATCCCTTCAGATAGGGCGGTCTATAAGACTACAAATGCCCCTTTCAGACAGGGGATATGTAGGAGTACAAACAATCACTTCAGACAGGGGGATCAATAAGACTATCAATGTCCCCATCAGACGATCAATGTCCCTATCAGACAGCGGCTACCACAGGAAACAAACCAGGTGGCTGCTGCATCTGCTCTCCTATTCACCTCTCATCTCCTATTGCTTCGTCTCCTCCTCCTCCAGTTTTCACGTTTCTCTACATCTCTAACTCTTTCTTTTCCTCTCTCCTTCCTCTGCAGGACCAGTATCAGCTCCATGTGGGAGAGTACACTGGCACGGTGGGGGACGCTCTTGCTGCCTCCCCCACCCCCCCCACCTGGACAAAAGTGGAACGGTCCGGAGGGCCGCGGGGTCAAGTTCAGCACCTACGACCACCGCAACCATGACAAAGACGAGGACGACAGCTCCAGGTGCATCCACCATGACATGTCTGGCTGGTGGTTCAGCAGGTAGGAGACGCAGGTGGTAAGGCTGTTGGGGGGAATAGACTATTCATAATTTCTATTCAACTCAATGGTTCTACACTATAGTAGTAAAAACGATTGGTTTATTACATGGGAACAGAACTCTATTATCGCCACTGTGGGTGCCTTGTGTAAAGAGATACGCATTTGAACGTTCTATGGATTGATTTCAGAACCATTTGGCTCCGTGGCTGAGGTTTATGGTTTGGTACATTCCTTAATCCTCTCCCTCTTCCCTCTCTATCCCCCCCCCCCCCCCCCCGCCCCCCTGTCCTTCCCTGTTGTCTCCTCCCCCCCCCCGCCCCCCACCCCACACCCCCTTCCCTGTTCTTCCCCTCCCCCGTCCTTCTTTCCCAGTTGTGAGTCAGGTAACCTGAATGGCCGCTACTACAACGGACCGTACCAAGCGCTGACGGACGACGGGGTGGTCTGGTACACCTGGCACGGCTGGTGGTACTCCATCAAATCCGTCGTCATGGCGATCCGCGCCTCTGACCTCGCCCCTGCTGCTAAAGAGGACGTCATGAAATCCAGCGGTCCGACTCATCACCGACCAACCCTAGAGACTGAATGATTTTTATATGGAAGATTGCTTATTGACTTATATTGACTTATTAGCCCCCTTGACATTCCACCTGTCTTTTAGGGCCAATGGAAATCCAAATAAAGTAATCCGATCTTTCTCTAAACAGTATTGTTCCTCTCCAGTTGCTTTCACATTCATAAGACCAGACTCCAAGGAGAAGTGACGATTCAGTATCGTGTTTATTTTATGTTCAAAATAAATGAAAACACTGTAAGCTGAGGCATTCTGGGTACATCTTAGGCTTTCAGGACAAACAAAACAAACATTATTTGGACAACTAAGATGATTTGATTCAGTCTCCTGGTGTTCAGCTGGTATGCAGACACAGATCATGTTTAGATTGGGTCTAAAAATGGACGTTTGCCACATTAAGTTACAGGTCAATAGGATCCTTAACAAATGCTGTTGTTAATCTGTGTCTGCTCAAGTTCAAGAGGGGTGTACATTCCACATGGCTGACGAAGGTAGGTAGCGCTCGCTAGGTTTTCGCTAGGTGAACACACACTGTACAACACATTAGTAGATTCAACCCAACCAGCACGGAATAATCCATCGTGCCCATATAAGGGCATGCAGTTGGTTTGCTTCCTCCAGAAGTCTATATATTGTCATGCAATATGGTGATTGAGGTCCTTCGGAAACCGAAAACAGAAAAGTCCTCTGATGCCCCCAAAAAACTACAGTGATCCAGGTCAAACCAACCCATAGGTAAAAAAAAATCTGTTCAAACCCAAACATGTCTCTTCGGGTTTTGTTCCCACGGTAACAAAGTTCCTGAGGTGGGGAGTGCGAAGCGTCCAATCAATCCAAGGTTGTTGCTCATTCTATTCTGAAAACAACACCAACCTAAAATATTAAATAGTCTAAATAAAACGCAAAATAAGAAAAATATCAAAAAGGAGTCGGCATAGTCAAGTCACAACAGGTCCTTTATAACCCTGAGGTTTGCCAGCGATTCTCTTCCCCTCTTCCTTTGAGAGAGACACCAGTGGGAACTACACAGAGAGACAGACAGCCACACAGAGAGACAGACAGCCAGAAAGAGAGAGACGGGAAGCCAGCTAGAGAGAGACAGACAGACAGACAGACAGACAGACAGACAGACAGACAGACAGACAGACAGAGAGAGAGAGATGGACAGACAGACATACAGAGAGACAGACAGACCGAGAGATCCTGTCTCAGGCTCCCTAAGTCGGTAAGTGCACGTGTGTCTCTGTAATCCAGTCACTCTGTCGTCCAGTCATTCGCGTCCTTACTGTTCTTACCATACAACTGATACTGTTTCCCTGACAGCAGGGGCAGACAGAGCAGGGGTGCTCCACCTTCCTGAGGGGTAAGAGTGCAGGGGGCAGGCGGGGGCGGGGGGGTTATCTGGGTGACAGGGGGGTGGTGGCGGAGGGGAAGGCGGCGGAGTTCCTGGGCGAGCCAAAAGGCGAGGTAGGCGAGAGGCGACGCGGGCTGGCCAGGTCCCCGTTGTGCAGTTTCCACAGCAACTCCTCGTTCTCCATGGACAGACGCTTGTTGACCTTTGACTCCTTCTGGAGGTTCTCCTGCAGAGTGGCCTGCTCACTGCACAGCTGTCTGTTGTGGTGGGGGGGGGGGGGGTAGAGAGAGAGACGGGTCAGACCCTCCTGAGGGGTAATGGGTGGTGGGTAAGGGGTACCCTCCTGAGGGGTAGGGGTAAGTAAGGGGTAAGGAGTAAGGGGTACGTACTTGGAGAGAGCTGCATGTCGGTCCATCCTGGCTCTGAAGTCCTCGTTCTCCTGCTGCACTTTAATCAGAGTCTCCTCCAGTTTCACGTTGGCCTCCGTCTAACGCCACACACACGCACATACACACACACACACACACACACACACGTTAAGGATGCATATACGTGCAAAAACATGTTTGTGTCTGTCTCTTTATGCGTGTGCGTGTTTGTGCGTGTGTGTCCGTGTGTGTCTCTGTC